>PVJX010033501.1:6355-19733 GCA_004027295.1 Dolichotis patagonum | reverse complement strand
TTTTTTTTTTTTCTTTCTCTTTCTCTTTAAAAAAAATTAATTTTATAAATTACTTTTATGATTTCTACAGTTAAAGGAATCTCTTCTTCTTCTTAAGAAAATATTCATCAACCAGATGGTTCACAAAAACAGATCAATAGTAAAATTAAAATATCACATACTTTTCCACCGTTTTTAATTTTTTTTAGTGGAAGCTTGTTCCAGAATGACTAATGACCAAACTGAATCTACATATTAATCATCCTAAATACAAAATTGAGATTTGTGTCATTCTTTAATCTTACACAAAGTTATATTACATATAAATGATAGAAATCAGTTCTTAATTATGATGAATAAAATTCAGTTGTATATACCTACCACAATTTCTTTATCTATTCGTCTGTTTGTGCTTGGGGACAAAGAGATGTGGGGTAAAGCAGGTGGGCAAGGCTGTTCCTTTACTTTTCTTTTCTTTTCTTAATTGCTTTATTTTTTCATCTATATTTTTTCTTTTTTTTAATGACTGGGGAGAATTCCAGCCACAGAAAACTAACTCATCCTCCAAACCTAGAAACAAAGATCAACTCAAGTCCAGCACAAATTCACTTTCAATCTTGGCTAGAGTACATTTTCTACATCAGATTATACCTCCCATAGAAGTGTAGACACTAGTGGAATCTCACTACTTTTATTTTTCCCTGTCTGATGGATTTCCCTTTTGGTAGTCATCTGAGTTACTGTTTATTTTATTTTTCTTTCTTTCTTTTTTGTTTCTTTTTGTTGTTGTACTTTATTTGTTTGTTATTGCTGTTGCTTTTAGTTTTTGTTGCTGAGAGTGTTTTTCCTTTTCTTTTCTCTTAGTCTGTGTATTCTATTTTGTCCTGCTTTGTTTTCTTTCTTTCTTTCTTTCTTTCTTTCTTTCTTTCTGTACATTTCTTGTTTTCTTTCCATGTTTATGGTTATTTTTTTTTCTTGTTCTTTATTTTTTTCATCTTTTGCTTTTCTTTCTTTTTTCTATCTTCTTTTCTCTTTATTTTTTCTGCTACTGGGGATTGAACTCATGATTGCACACTTGCAAGGCAGGCGCTTATGCCACTGAGCTAAATCTCCAGCCCAACACTTCTTTTCTCTTCCATTCAAGATTTAGGTCTCTAAACATTCTTTTGTTTTATTCTACTCATCCTCTTCCTCTCTTTCATCAACTATCTCAATTTCATGTGAGTAACCATTGTCTCATCTGTATGTGTTTCACTTCTATAATCCTAGGCTTTCTCTTCCAATCCTTTCTTCTTCTGTCCTACCATTACCTGAAATTCAGATGATCATCTTATGCCCACCAACCTTTCTTCTATCCTATCTATCTATCATCTATCTATCTATCTATCTATCTATTCACTTATTTTGCATACCAAGGACCAAATTACTATATTTAATATCATCCACCTCTGTAATCTGCCCCCTAGCCCTCTGCACCTCCCCCCATAACAGGGTAAAATCACTTTATGAAGGGAGAAAACTTTGCATACAAGTTCCTGGTATAATTGGGTTATGTGATATAACCATAAAACTTGCTGCTACAGTTAAAGATATCAAGCTAATAGTGACCACAGTTTTTCAGTAGCAAGGCTGTTTTTCAGTCTATTGTTATTCCTAACTGCACTACTTTGGTGAGGATATCATACTTATTATAATCAATTTTTCTCCTCTGTATGACAACATTGTAACTGTGGGGAGTCATAGCCATCACTGTAGTCCAGTACCAAAGGAATAGGCCCATAATCAAATACACAGAAACCCCATATTATTAATACATTGAGAAGATGGGTTCTTTGGACAGATATAGAGACCAAGAACCATCAATATCTAGAAGACATCCCAGGGAACAAACATTTCCTGGAAAAACTTCAAAATCAGGGATAAAGCTATCTAACATAAAAAATCTGCAAGCATCAACACAGTAAAGAAAATAAAATAGAAAATAAAACATGACAATGTGCAGAAGAAAAATACAACATCAATTACCCAGCCCATCCAGTAATAGTCCAGAGCACCAAGAGATAGACAAAATTGGAAACCAACTACAAAACTCTCTGAAATGATAGCAGTACAAGTAAAAAAAAATGGAAGCTACCATAGGGAAAATAATCTCTAAGGTACAAAAAGAATGATGATCAAAATGAAAGATATGAGAAAGAGTAAAAAATAGAGAAGCATATGAAAATGATGCATACTACAAATCCCCAACACAGACAAGAGGTGGAATAAATGAAACAAATCCAAACTGAAATGATAATGAAGATCACAAATACACAAACAACAATAGAAAAAGCTACCAAGCAGGGCAAACAATTAAATGAAGGAGAAAAAAAGGAACCAACAATAATAAAATAATATGAAAAAGAGAAGAGAGTATATATCAGTTATAAACATTAATATAAATGGTTTTAACCCACCAAACAAAAGAAATTAAACAGTATATACAATTAAACAACAATTCCATAACAATGTAACAAAACTAATAGGATATAATGAAAGCAGTCTTATGAAGGAAATTGATAGTGATAGACTCTCACATCAAGAAAACAGAGTTCAAATAAAAAACATAATTTTAAATCTCAAACTTATAGAAAAAGAAAAACAAATCAAATTCAAAACTCCTACAAGGAAGAAAATTATAAAGATAAGAGCATAACTAATGCAACTGAGACTAAGAAAACAATACAAAGAATCAATGAAATGAAAAGTTAATTCTTTGAAAGAATCAATAAAATTGAGAAAACATTTTCCAACCTCATCAAAAAGGGTAAAAAATGCAAATTCAATCAACTAGGAATGTGAATGGGGAAATCACAACAGTTCCTAGAGAAATTCTGAAAGTCATGAATAAATTTTATGAGAAACTATATTCTAATAAGATGGGAAACACAGAACAAATGGATAGATTCTTGGACACATTCAATTTGACAAATCTAAATCAAGAAAGTTTTCAAATTCTAAGTAACTAAATATCAGCCAATGAAATTGAAAATATGCTTCAGTATTTAACATCAAAGAAAAGCCCATGTCCTGATGGATTCAGTATTAAATTATACAAGAAATTTGGAGAGAAGCTAATGCCAATAATAATGAAATTCATTAAGGAAACTGAAAGGAATGCAACACTTCCAAAATGACTTCTGTAAGCAAGTATCACCCTGGTTCCAAAACCAGAGAACTCAACCAAGAATGAAAACTATAGGCCAATCTCTTTAATGAGCATAGACACAAAATTCCTCAGTAAGTTGCTGGAAAATACAATGGAATGAATTACTAAGAAGATTATATATCATGACCAAGTATTAATCATTCTAGGGATTCAGTAATTGTTCAATATATGCAAATCAACAAATGTAATATACCATATTAACAAAACAGAAGACAAAAATCACATGATCATCTCAATAAATGCAGAAAAAACATTTGACAAAGTCCAGCACTGATTCATGAAAAAAAAAAACTGATAGAAAATTGGAAGAGTCTTTATCTTAGTGCATTAAAAGCCATGTATGACAAATCAATAACTAACATCATATTACACGTTGAATAACTGAAAGCTTTTACTCAAAAATCTGGAACAAGACAAGGATGTCCACTATCACCACTCCTATTCAATATAGTCCTGAATACACTAGCAAGAACAATTAGAAATAGAAAGAAATAAAAGTAATAAAAATAGGAAAGGAAGAAGATAAATCATAATTATTTGCAGATGACATGATACTGTACATAGTAGACCCCAAATTCTATAACAAAAGACTTTAAATTTAATAACTCAAGTCAGTAATGTAGCTAAATACAAAGTCAGCACTCAAAAATCTATAACATTCTTGTACACAAAGTCACTGAGAGAAAAATTGGGGAAACCATGCCAATTACATTAACATCCCCCAAAACGAAATACTTAGGAATAAATCTAACAAAGGGAATGAAAGATCTATATTTTGAAAACTATAGTACTCTAAAAAAGGAGATTGAATGAAATATTAGAAAACGCAAATATATCCCTTGCTCAAGAATAGGAAGAATGAACATAGTGAAAATGGCCATACTCCCAAAATGGTTTTACAGATTTAATGCAATCCCAATAAAAATATCATTGAACCTCACGGAACTAGAGAAAATATTCCTAAAATTCATTTGGAACTGGAAGAGATCTAGAGTGGCAAAAGCAATTTTGGGCAACAAAGGCAAGTCAGAGGACATCACAGTCCCTAATGTGAAGCTATACTACAAAGTTACTATGATAAAATCAACATAGCATTGGCAAAAATGTAAGAAAGATAAGAAAGAAAGAAAAGGAAAAGAAGCATGCAGATTAATAGAACAAAATGTAAGATGCAAACACAATGTCAAACACACTCAACCACCTTATCTTTGAAAAAGGAGCTAAAGTTGTTCACTACCAGAAAGATACCTTGCTTAAAAAATGGTTCATGATAACTGGCTTTCTACATGCCAAAGACTAAAACTAGACCCATTTCTATCATCATGCAATAAACTAAAGTTAAAATGGAACAAATATCTAAATAATAAAACAGAAACACTAAATTTACTGAAAGAGGAAGTAGGTAGAAATATTGAAGACATTAGATGTAGGCAACAACTTCATGACCAAGACACAGACCACAGGGGAAATACTATAAAGAATCAAAAAGTGCAATCTCACCTTATTAGAAAGATTTTGCATAACAAAACCAATCATTAGCAGGGTGAAAAGACAACCTACAGTTCTGGGTAAAATTATAGGCCGTTATCCCTCAGACAAATGACTTATATCTAAATCATATAAAGAATTGAAAGAAAATGTCCTCCAAACTTCAAAGATCCAATCCAAAAATGGACATCTGAGATTAATATACACTTCTCAGATAAAGAACCACAGATGCCAAATAAATAAATTCAAAAATGTTCAACATATTTTGTCATTCATGAGTTACAAATTATAACAACATTGTGCATTCCTCTCAGTCCAGAAAAAAATGGTTATAATTCAGAAATCAAGCAATAAAAAACGCTGGTGGAGCTGTGAGGGAAACAGAACTCTTCTCCACTGACGATGTGAATGTATATTGGTGTGATCACTGTGGAAATCAGTGTGGAGATGCATCAAAAACTAGGCTTAGAGGCTGATTGAGGAGAGCAATAATGAAGCTAAGCCCCAGCCTGTGAGCCAGTCAGAGCATGGATCAGAGCAGGGATGAGGAGAGCAAGAAAGTAAGCTAAGTCTCCACCTATGAGCCAGTGGGAGTGCAGGGTGGAGAGAGGACAACAGCTGCCCCTCTCCCACCACTCTGAGCAACCAACTGATTTGGAGAAATTGTGTTGATTTACTTTGCCATCCTATGCTGAGCAACTATTTAGAGGAAAACAATTTGAGTGACAGTAACTATTGTAGATTTGTTACTGTCTTATTACAGTTTCCATTCATTTTATTGCCATTTTACTCTCTTTAAAATCAATCAATCAATCAATCAATCAGTAGGATTAGAAGTCCCATTAAGCCAAGCTATTCTCCTTCTGGGTATCTTCCCAGGAGTAAAAACACTGCCCCACAGTAATATATGCACACCCATGTTTATAGCAGCACAATTTGTAATAACTAAATCAGTAACAAACCAAATGCCCATCAACTGAGAAATGGATAAAAAAAGGTGTCCTTTTTTTGTATAATAGGATACCACTCATCCATAAAAAGGATAAACTTGAGACTTGTATAAGTAAATGGTTGCAACTCAAGACCATACTCATAGGTGAAATAAACCAGACACGCATGTGTAAATATCATATTGCATCAGTAGTATTAGAAACTGAACAAATACATAAGATCCAAAATTTGCAGTACATATTGGGAATAGGGAAGAAATTGTCCAAAAGAAAAGAAAATCTGATGAGAGAAAGGGGAGAGGAAGGTACTGGGAGGAATATATATATGTATGATAGTTACACAGTTAGTGTCTCCTAGTTCATCAAGAAGAAGTTTGGACTAATCTTTTTCAGAAAATATTTCATGCTTGTATCTTGCATTCTGAAAATCTATTAAGAATATAACCATATGCAATGTATTAATTATTATTACTCTCCTACTAGTATGTTTTGAAACTGTTTTGTCATTATTTTTATTTTTCATCTTTAAAATAATGAGGTGAAGATACCATTAATAATAATATTTTATTGGCTAGGGATTTAGCTCAGCAGCCAAAGTGCCTGCTTGGCAAGTGCAAGGTTATGAGTTTGATCCCTGGTAATAACAAATAATAACAATAATAATAATAATAATAATAGGTTATTAAGACAAATGGTTATATATCATCCTGCATCCATTAAATATATTAAGAGGAAAAAAATGTAAAGTTGGTTTAATAGTAACTCCAAATGTTTCATTTATCAAGTGATCAAACAACATAGTGAAATACCATAGATCTTAAATGAATATTAAAAACACTCATTTTAAATATAGAATTACTCCTTAGAATATCTGTGAGAAAATTCATTAGCCTAGTTATAAACCCTGTGACTATACTTACCTTTTAAACTCTCATGAAGAAAACTGATATAGTGTTAATGAAAATGTGGAACCAGGATTGAAATACAATGTTATTATGATCAAAAAAGAGCTGAATGTAAGTTATATGATTAGAGTTTCTAATAATACAAAAATATGTAAAATTGGTCATTATTATTTACAGAATACAACACCAGTGTATGATTAAGCTTAAAATGTTTTTTTGTATCCTCAAAGAATACTGCAAACTGAGAATTAAATTTCAGATTTTTTCATAAGTATAAGTACAATAAATATATAGAGCCCAGTGTTTTAAAAACAATGAGCAGCACATGAACAGGTTCTGTAACTGCACACTGTGCCACAGCTGACTCAATAATTCCATCTACAAAATCTACTCTGTTGGTCACAGCTGGACTAATAATGCCATAAACTGCAGATCATAAAGACAGGCAAAATAATCATGTAGGTCAGGAGGGTGGCCTATCAGTTTGCATATGTGAATATGATCAGCATGAAAAGAAGTAAGGCACAATAAAAGAAATTACCTAGAAATGTAGATCAAGCAGATAATCAGCATGGATGATTCAGGCTTTAGTACAAATACAGAATATAGACTATGAATTTTCACAAAAGTCCCAGCTAATCAGGATTTGTCAGTGAATAATGATCTTCTATAAGGATTTTCTTACACAATGACAACTTGGAATTTTCCAGAAAAAATGACTGTCACAGAAACATAACATGTCTTAGACAAGAATTGATTATTTTATTTTTCCTTCAGAGAACTACAATGGTAAATATTCTGTTTCCTTTTCACAGTACCACTCACCCACAGGCATACGTATACATGTGTAACCTTAATATTCTTTCTCTTCAGTACCACCTTAAAGTAGAAAACCAACTCAGAAACAGAAACAACATGAAGATTAGGTAATTCTAAATTCATTAATATCTACAAAGTTATCTTGTGGATTACAGCATTTCAAATGTCAAATCGATTTGAAAGTTATCCTTTCTTATCAGCAGCCATATATATGAAAGATTTTTTTCTTTATTGTGTCTGAAAGTCTGTGTAATATTTGATGCTGTAAATTGTACATACAATGAAATACATAGATTTTAAATGAATGGGATGATAAGCTTGAACAATAGCAAACATATCTATAAAATTATCAAGGTAATGACAAGGTAAATTTTTTCTAGTTGCTTGTCCCCAAAAGTATAGTTAAAAGAAATATTCCTATTCATTTTTGTAGAGAAAAGTGATTTCTCTTCTCCATATGACTTATCCAAGACACACATGTCCTCTGCTTACCTATAATAAGGATGCACAACACCTACAAATACATGTTATTTGCCTCATAATTCATTAATCTCACTTATGGGCAAAATCACTGTTAAATAAATGTTTATGTTTCATTCCTTCTCTATTTGATTGTTATCAAGTGCTTTTTCATACTGAAGATCTCATGATTAGCTTCCTATAGTGTACAAATGTAGTGACTTTTAATAGTTTATTACTAAATGTTAAAGAAACCCTGCAATTTTAGGATAGACTTAACATCTTTATGACATACTATGTAATAAGATATTGTTAGATTAGTTTGCTAATGTTTTGTTAAGGTATTTTGCATCCATCTTTAGGAGGAATATGATGAATTTCTTTTAAATCATATATAATATTTTTCTGCTTTTTGAATATAAATCAAAGTGGTTTACAAAGTGAATTCTTCAACAAAGTAGTATTTAGAATTTTAGGTGTATTTTATCAATTTTGGAATTTGTGTTTCCAAAATTTTATCCAATTCATCTACACTGTTTAATTTTTTTTAAATGTTAGCAATAGAATTTTATTATATATTTAATATCTCTATTGATATATACTTCTTTCTATTAGCAATTATTATTTTATTATTGTTTTAATTTCTTTATAACAATAAATAGCAATATGCCTATACAGCGGTACATTAAGTACCAAGATTTTTTTTTAATTTTAAAGAAGGTAAAATTAAAAACAACAAAACAGAACAAAACAGAACACAAGAAAGCAATGTAAGAGACATAAATTTCAAAGCAAGATGATCAGAGGTCTTTACTACCTATCATACTGACTCTGGTTTTCTTCCAAATAGTTGTCCATATCTTCAGGTATAGAGAATTCACACAAAAAACATAGTATGGAACTGATCCAAACATGATGAGGAAGGCATTTTAGGTCTTCAAGACCAGATAATAGGGAAGCCAACAATGACTTTTATAGTGTCTCTCTTTCTCTTCAAAACAGCTGTCCATACCTTCATGTATGTTGAACTTAAAAAAAAAACAAGTTAACATCACTCTGAACAAAGAAAGATAGTATTGCTGGATTTCACAACATGATGCTACGGAATCAGTACTGGGTCTTGTCTCTTTGTCTTCAAAGTAGTTGTTCATTTCATCATGTGTTATATAATTGGTTCCTCTAAACTGTTTATACATGTTCAATACATGCATGAGTCTCTACATGTATAGCTATTCTTTCTGTATTAGAGGGAAAAACAAAACACAGCAAAACAAAACAATTCCTAGAAAAACATGAAGCAAAAATGTCATATAAAACCACAATACAAGGTGATCTACAATGATTACCATAATGTCTCAGCAGTATATAGCAATATTAATGAAAACAAAATGTTGGAGACATTATAAGTCTTCAAAAGCAGGTAATAATCAAACCAGAGTGGGTATCTAGTGAATCTTGTCATCTTCAGTACAGTTGCCTCTACTCTTAGACTTGATACTATCAATCATAACAGATTCAAATAAAATCAGTCAATACAAAACAACAATCTAATGAACCCGATTCAAATCAAATCAGTCATAATAAGACAGTGTAAGTTATACAGGGCTTCAGATTAAGTGAATAAGAAATTAAGGATGATTACCATAATATATCCTGCTGTTTTTGGGATAGCTCTCCATGCCCTCAAATCTAGTGTAAGGTCACAAATGAACAGAATATAATCCATTTAAACAGAGTGGTGAGAATAATGTAGATTTTAAATCTTGTTACCCCATTAACAATATCCTCTGCCTTCCTTTTTTAGACAATTCCTTCCCTTCACTACCACAGGGTGCAATGCACATTTTGGGTCCCAATAAATCCCTCAGGTTTTAGACTGGGGGGAGCAATGTGCAATTTATCCTAACTGGTTTTGAACCTTCTGACTCCTGAGCTTGATCTCAAGTTGTATTCCTTTACCTATAAAAGCCTCAAGGTTTTCCTTCATTATAGCTGAGTAGTTCTCTACTGTACAAAAGTATCATGTCTTTTGAACCTATCTGCAGGTGCTGGACAAAATGCCCCTATTTATCTCTGGTTCCCTGTTACATAGAGCATTGTTTTCTCATATTTAACTTTCTGTCCATAAACCGTCTTTCAGGATAATTATGTTTCCAATCCAGAGCATCTCGATGGACCCTATCTCCTGATCTACTCTGCCTGTGTTTCTCTCTGTTAGTATATCAAGGCCATCTATGCCAAAATTTACAGCCAATCTTCTCTGCCTCTCTGCTATTCTATTTTTCTGCAATTGGTTGTCTCTTTTTCTCTTTCATTCTACTGTTTTCCTCATTCATTGAGGTCTCTCTACCACTGTTACTGAAATCCTCATATTGTCTTTCTCTCTCTCTCTAGAATGTCCTTCAGTATTTTTTGTAGAGTTGGATTGATGGTCCCAAAATCCCCCCAGTTCCTCTTTGTCATGGAAGCTTCTTGCTTTGCCATTAATTTCTAGGGAGATTTGTGCAGGGTACATCATTCTGGGCTGGAGGATATTTTCTTTCAGGGCTGGAATTACTTTGCTCCAATTTCTTTGATTGTTTGTGTCAAGAAGTCTGCCATAATTTTGATGGGTTTTCCTTTATAAGTGATTTGTTTCTTTTCTCTGATGGCTTTTAATATTCTATTCTTATATTGAATTTCTGGGATCTTGATTATGTGTCTCGGTGTAGCTCTGTTTTGGTTTTAAGTGGCTGGAGTTCTGTATGCTTCATACATCTGTATATCATTTCCTTTTTTCATGCTTTTGAAGTTTTCCTTAATAATTTCTGTGAATAGCCTTTGTAATTCGTTTGTTTCAACTCCTGTTTCTTGTCACTAATTTTAAGATTATATATGTTTGATTGAATAGATAATTGACAATTGATTAAAGTCTCTAAATTATAAATCAAAAGGTAATAGTATTCTTTTTATTAGCTAGTTATTGCAAACTCCAAAAACATTTTCAACCATATACTGGTCAATTTCATGTCTCAGTCTTTCCAAAAGTGTATTTATTATTTTGTTCCAACATGTGTTCCTCTAACCACATTTAAAAATATTGATCTGTCTCTTTACCATATCCCTAGTAAAACTGAGTCACAAAGCAATGTCAGAGAAAAAAAATTTGGAGGCTTATATTACTAACAAGTTGAATTAAATCCAATAGGTCATTAAAATTTTGTATCCAACATGACTGAAAAATTAAGTATATAACTACTAGGGAAGTAAATCTAAGAACACATTTAAGAAAAGTTTTAGACAAACATGCTACTTTAGTTATATTTTTGTTGCTAAGACAAAATATCTGACACCCAAAATTAAAGGAGAAAAAGTATATTAGAGTCAGTTTGTAGATGTTTCTAACATTTCATGGAGTAGCAGACAGAAAGCAACAGGCAGTAGCAGCAACAGCTTCCTTCTCCCTTTTATCCCATGCAGGCTACAAATCTTTTTGGTGGTCACATTTACAGCAGGGTGGGGTTTTCATTATCCATGAGCAGATTTATGCTAAACCAATTAAACTGTCACAGTCCCTTAGTCCCAGTATCACATATCCTTATGCAGCATCCCACATTCATGATCCAATAACCTCTCCAAATGTCATCCTTTGAGCATATGAGGCTTGGAGGTGATATCCAGACACAAATTATGACACATGTGAATATACATGATTATTAGTAGCCAGTATAGTTCATGGTACACTTTCACATAGATAAATCTGGCATAGTTTCTAAAATATCCTTTAGGTGAGGAAAATAAAATACCTTCCTATTTAAATAATTGTTAGATCCTATTAATACTGGCATCATAAAATTTCATTTTATTCACTTCTCTACATTCCTATTGTCCCATTATTACATCCTATTTCTTCTTGGGTTGATATAATATTTCCACACTAGCATTTTGTTCTTCTAAACTTTCTCCATTCTACATATGTGTGAAAAATTTGCAATATTGAAATGTTTGCCCCAAAACTACAGAATGAAGATTATTTTTCTGGAAAATACATGTTCTTTTCCATTTAAGGCTATATGCCCTTTGGTGTATTATCTTCATACTATGATGACCCAGATTACTCATTATTCCACAAATATAACTAAAAGTAAAGCATTGCTGATTGTCTCCTCTCTTAAGCTTACTCTCACTGTGCATTTTTATGATGAACTTTCCTTAACCATACTGCAGAACAAGAACTGAGTTTTAGTTATCCTTAAGGTCCCAATATACCTCTATCTTGCTCAGCCATAAATGTTTCTGTCCTCTATTATTTTAATTCAGGATTTTTATGATGTGTGAGAGCTCAGAGAAACATGGTGTCTTAATAATTAATCTCCATTGCTCAAATTAGATTCTAGGCTTACGTCCAATCCAACTGAAGTCTAATAAATAATCTTGGGTTTTCAAGATGAATATTATACACATGTCTGTCCAATCCAGATATAACTCAGGTAGCAAGATTTACAACACTTCTGTTGAGTCATAATTCTTAATTTCAAACTATTTCTTATAGGTAATTTAAAAATACACCTTTTTTAAACATAAAAACTAAACAAAAAGCAAAAAATATATCTTAGAGAATTTATATTTTTATTTTTTTTAAATTTTATTTAAAGAGAAAAAAATACAGAAAAAAGGGTAGAAACAATAGAGAACCTCAAAAAAGAAAACATAAAGAAATCACTAGTTGACAAACCATATACTGTCCTCCCAGAAATAGCTGTTCATGTTACAAAATTAAGGCATACAAAGTGAACACACAGTGAGGCTGCAAACAGTTAAAACAAAACAGGATGGAATAAAGCCAATTGAGACAGTGTGGTGAAACTGGTGCAGAACATCACAGCAGTTCACAAGGACAACAGTAATAGGCAACATTGTATATCTCGTTGTCTTCACAATAGTTGTTCTTCTACTAGGTACAGCAAAATCAAAGAAATACCCAACATTATAGAACACATCAACACAGAGTATTGAATAGAACAGCACCATTAATCAGGACAAAGCAAAACGGCAATAAAAATATCTGCCTTCAGAGATAGTAGAATGAAACTCCTCCCACTTGCTGTACCAAATGTGGTCAGCTCCTAAGAGATACCCAGATCCCTGGATCCCAATTATTAATGGGGGGTGGGGGGTGGCATGTTTGATTCTAAGCCCCCACCCCTGTAGGCAGCAGGCTGGTTTCTGGTTGGCTCGGCACCCTAAGTTCCAACATGTCGCGGATCTCAGGAAATGCTCTTGCTTCTTATTTCCCCACCCTGGGGGGGCTGCAGCTTGCCAGACCACAGTCACTTACCAGGGCAGCAGGCTGGTTGCTGGTTGGCTCAGCACCCTAAGTTGCAGCATGGCACGGATCTCAGGAAATGCTCTTGCTTCTTATTTCCCCACCCTGGGGTGGCCACAGCTTGCCAGACCACGGTCACTTCAATCTTAGAGAATTTAAATGTGTCCATCTTTGGAAACTTTCAGATGTAAACAGTTATCATGCAAGCACAGGATGTCTAACAAACCAACAGAATGTGCATGGGACACAGGTAGAGTTAGTAAGG
>PVJX010033500.1:0-19635 GCA_004027295.1 Dolichotis patagonum | reverse complement strand
CAAATCTATAATTCTGTTTTAAAACTTTTAATAGCTGAAGGTAAAAATCTACATCGAGATTAAGAAATCTACTTGCTGTACTTCACTTAAATTTCAACCAAGCATCTGCTACACTTTTAAAAGTGATTGACAAACACTGTTAGTTACTTTTTCTTACAACACTAAAATAAAACAGTATCACTGTTTAATATTTGTCTCTAAAATTTATTCTGAAAGACAACTTAGTAAGCTAATAAACATCTAAAAGTAGTTAGGCACAACAATAGACCATGCATTACTATATGTATTTTTCTACACATTAGAAAAAAGTTTCATCTTTAAAAGTGCAGAACTGAGACTAGTATCTGTTCCTGAATATCTATAAATATAAAATACATTATTTATGTTGCAATAATTCTCTATTTGCAATTTTGTAGACAGAAAATCCCATACACTGTTATTTATCACATCACTTTGCAAAATTTGTTACTCACATAAGTCAAATAAAGGACCACTGTCTTTCTATGCTAAGGGATTCCAAAAAATAAGAGTATGTATGTTTGCTTATTTTCACTGTTCCTTGATTTTTTTAATTTACCATTCAAATATTTCATTTTGAAGATAACAGTTCAGCAAGTACCAACCTTAAAAGATAAATGCCATTTTTACATACCAACATCAAAAAATATAAATAATTTGAGTTAAGAAACATACCTATACATCTATAGAACTTTGGAACTTGACAAAGGTATGATGCAAAAATTGGTTTTCAAAATAGTTGTACCAATTTACATTCCCACAAGAAATTTGTAATCTGTTGTTCCAAAATCTAATATACAGCATTTTCAATTTTTTTAATTTTTGAAAAGTAGATAGCACAAAATGTTATCTCATTTGCATATCTGTCTCACTAAGATAAAATACTTCTTTATATTTTTACTAGTAGTAGCTGTTTATTCCTCAGTAAAATTCTTCTTATATCCACTTTCCTCCGGCCCATTGCTTTTCTTACTGGTTTTAGACAGTTCTTTGTCTAAAGAATAGAAAAGCCAAAGAATAGGACAACTGAGAGTATGGGAAGCTGGGCAAAGTATTTTACCATTACTTCAAGAAGTTAAGAGAGAATAAAAAGAGATCTGAGCCTTGCTAGGAGGAAAGATCTAGAATATAACCCGTGATTTAAATTGAAATTTCTGAAGTAGTACTCCTAGGGGTAAAAGCTAGCTGGAAAAAAATAATTCTATAATTTTCAGCATGCCCAACATCCAATCAAAACTTACCTAACATACCATAAAAGGTTATATACTTAAACCAGTAGGAAAAATGGGTATTAGAAACAAACTTACAGGAGAGTCACATATTGGACACATCAAATATAGAAATTAACTGAAGTATTCAAGAAAAATGTTGAGAAATTTTAGCAGAAAGTTTGTTTGTAAAAGTCTATCAAATTATTGAGTCAAAAAATACAATAATTAAAATATAAAATGCATGACAGAAAGATATAGCTGAATGTAGAACTGCTAAATATAGTTTTAATTAATTGAAAATTTCCAGACAAAAGCAAAGACAGGAAAGCAAATATAAACTATGGAAAACAGAGTAAGATCCTTGGGACATCATGATAAAAACTCAAACATGCAATCATAGTCTAAAAAAAAAAGAGTAAGAGAATGAGCAAAAAGATAAAACTATACTGATTGAGAGTCACATTACTTATATGGCATTTCCTCTGAAGACAGTGTAACAATTTAGTTAAAACTAAAGTACAGGGGCCAAGGATTTAGCTCAGTGGCATAAGTGCCTGCCTGGCAAGCACAAGGTCCTGAGTTCAATTCACAGTGCTGAAAATAAATAAATAAATAAATAAATACTAAAGTAAAGAGAACTCCCAGGAAAAAGGCAGAGTGGTGCGCATCAGAAAAAGAACCTCTCTGAGATTTGGTGTCCAAAAACTGGAATTTAGCAACATGAGGAAGAGAAGGAGGAAAGTGGGTCCCCTGGACCCAGGAAGGTTCTGAAGTGAGAATTGCAGCTCACAATGCAAAGTGTAAAAAAAGAAACTTCAATGAAGAAGAGGTGGCAGGAAGCATCTTCTCCTTGAACCTGGAATCACTACATGCAAAGAGTGTCTCAAACCTGCAGACATATGGTGACTGCCACCCACCCCTGAGGCCTCCACAGAGAGATGCACCAGTGAAAGGGAGCAGTGGACATAGAGGACTGCACTGGCTGGAGGTGAGTGCTGCAGGACCAACATCCAGCAGGAGAGGGTGACTGGCCAGGAGCCATTTTGCAGAGGGACCAATTCAGCGGTGAACTCAGAACAACTACTGGCTCCATCTACTGGCCCCCAGCCAAATTAAACTCGATAAAAAGTGCACTGACTACTACAGGCTGAATGCGTCTAGTTTCAACCTCACAGCCAAAAACCAGCCTGAACTTTAAGGGAAATAAAAGTACAGGCTCACTGTACCTTTACCCCACCATACCTTTACCCCACCATAAAGCTTCTGCTGGTTTAATGGGCTCAATCAGCATGGATCTTGACTCTATGTTGTCCAGCTGTGATAGAAAAGATATGCCTTAAACTGGACCTTTTTTTTTCTTTCTCTCTCTCTTGTTTTTTGTTCTTTTTGTTTGTTTGGGAGGTTTTTGTTTTGTTTTTTCTTCCTTGTTTTTTCTTGTTTTCATATGACTGTGAACATGGTTTCTAGTTTTTAAGTGATTGTTGTTCCATTCTGTTCTTCTTTTTATTTCTTCCTTCTCTTTTCCTCCTGTCTTCTACACCAGTTTATCAGTTTGTATGATCTTCATTTGTTCTCCAGCTGCACTTCTAATTTCTTCCTCTTCTTCTATTTCTCTCTTTTTCCCCTCACTCCTTTTAAGTTTTAAATTTTAATTTTTAATTTTTCTCCCCTGAGGGTAAAATTGTCTTATTGAGAGCTTATTTACATGATACAATTTTCTGCTTTGTTTTAAATTTTGTTCATATGGTTACAGGTGTCAAATGAATATTTACCTGCATTTTCTAGGCTGTGTTTGATAATACTGTTATTGCTGATTTTACCACATTAGCCAAAGTGACATAATTCTTCTAACCAGTTGCTCTTCTTTGTATACCAAGACTGAGATTGCCAAAGGGTCATAAAAAATACCATAGGACAGAGCCAGAGGCTCAGCCAAGTAGGTAGCAACTTCTCATCACCAATAAATTGGAGAGGTAGGATCTTGCAATAGACTCAAAAACTAAAAGCCAGCTATACCCAGAAGACACCTCTGAGAAGTAGTCATTTCCTAAGGATTCTAAAAACTAGCAATAAAGCCACTCACCATAATCAATTTACAAGCATCAACCCAGGAATTCAATTTTTAAAAAAGCAAAAGAAAATGAAAAGGCATTTAAATGAGATGCAACTCTAGACATTCAGCTTACCAAAGGCAAACCCAGGGGTCCATAAAGTGGAGCAATCCAAAAGCCCTGGTCTCTCCCAAGTGGTAACAGCAGAAGTAAGGCAAATGAATGAGCTCTAGGAAAAAATCAAGTTAGAAATGTCTCAGATAACTACAGAGATGGTGACCACAATGAAAGACATGATTAGGGACTCTAAAGCAGATACAGAAGAGCTTGGAGATGATGGAAACCACTAATGCCCAAAATAGGAAAGAAATGGGATCCATAAAACAGATTCAAAAGCTATCTAGGAGATAAAAAATTGCATTGAAAGTATATGGAGCAGAATGAGCCAATGTGATGACAGATTGTTAAATATACACCATGGGACTACAGTTAGCAATTATGAAAAGAAAGATTTTTTAAAATAGCAAGGGACCATGAAATATCAATTCAACACCTGCTAGATGATACAAGGAAGAATAATATAAGCTTGATTAGATCTACAAAAAAGCAAAAGATAGTTCAAAAGACATAAGAAATCAGTTCACAGAAGTAATGCCAGAAAACTTCTCAAGCATAGAACAAGAATTTGACCTACATATAACTGATGCATATAGAATTATCCTGACAAAAAAATCTGTAGCAAGGCATCTAATAGTAAAGAGTCTAGAAATTTAGCACAAGAACAGAGTATTAAAAGCTTTTAGACATACAAAGTAAATCACCCATAAAAGAAAACCCATCAGAATCTCAGCAGACTTAACACAAACCCTCAAATCAAGGAGAGCTTAGAGTGAAGTATTTCAAGCCCTATAAGAAAACAACCTCCAACCTACATCAATGTACACTGCAAAACTATCTTTAAAAATTGATGAAGAAATAATATACTTCCACAACAAAGAACACCTGAGGAAATTCATCAACACCAAACCATTACTCCAAAATGTTCTGAAGTACATTCTAGAAAGATAACAAGGACTCCAACTTCATGAAGCCAAACAGAATGAATCAACCAGTCAGGGAAAATAAATAAAGACATTAGAAGACAGGTAACCAACAACAGGAAAACAACACCCCAAGGATAAATCAATACACATCAGTTGTAACCCTCAATGTTAATGGTTTCAACTCACCAAACAAAAGAAATACACTGGCAAAATGCATCAAGAAATAATATCCAACAATACACTGCATACAAGAAACACATTCAATTCAAAATGTCAAAAATGGAAAACAATATTCCATGTGACAGGAGCCCAGGAAAAAGCAAAGGTAGCTATTCTATTTTCAGATAAAGTAGATTTCAAGCCAAGACTGATTAAGAAAGACAAAGAAGGTCACTACATCCTTGGAAAGGGAACAATCCAAGAGGAAGAAATAATAATCATAAATATATATGCAATAAATATATATAAAACAAATATTAATGAACATAAAAAATCAAATAATCACTAATACAAATTTATTGGCGATTTAAATGCCTCACTGTCACATATAAATTGACTAGACCACAAAAAATAATGAAATATTAGAACTTAATAAACTTTTGAATAAATGAACTTAGTAGATGTCTACATAGAGTTCCATTCCACATCATCATACACATTCTTCCCAGTAACACATGTGATGTTCTCCAAAATAGACCACATACCAGCTCATAGAACATACTTAAGTAATTTGAAATATTTCAAATTATCCCACACATTATCAGACTATAATGCAATGAAATTGAAAATGGATGACAAAAGAAACCAAAAGAACTTCATGAACACATGGAAATTAAATAACACCCTCTTGAATAACCAGTGGGTCACAGATAAAATTAAATAAGGAATTAGACAAGTTGTATAATTAAATGATAATGCCAATACAACATACTGGAACTTATGGCACAAACTGAAAGCAGTACTATGAGGAAAATTTATACCAGTGAATAACCCACATCAGAAAAACAGAGCAAGTTCAAACAAATACCTTGATATTCAATGCTAAGCTTCTAGAAAGAGAAGAGCAAATAAAACCCAAAGCTCATACAAAGGAGGAAATTATAAAGATCAAACCACAAATTAATGCAATGGAGACTAAAAGACCAATTAAAGAATTGAAAGATCTTAGCAAAAACCTTAGCAAAAACAGGAAAGAAAAGTCTCAAGTCCATGCAATTAGAAATGAAAAGGGTGAAATTACAATGAATCCTACAGAAATATAAAAATTATCTATTCCCACTTTAAGAACTTACACTCTAATAAGATGGAAAATACAGAGTCCTAGATAGATATGAATTACCAAAGCTGAATCAAGAAGATATTGAAAGTGTAAATAAACCTATATGAGGTTTATTTACATGAAATTGAAGATGTATTAAAAATCTATCAACAAAGAAAAGTCCTGGCTCTAGTAGATTCACTGCTGAATTCTACAAGCAATTTAAAGAAGACCTAATATGGCTACTTCTCAAACACTTTAATGAAATTGAAAGGGAAGCAATACTCCCAAATTCATTCCTGGAAGCAAGCATTACTCAGATACCAAAAACAGAGAAAGACTCAACTAAGAAAGAGAACTACAGGCCAGCCTTCCTGATGAACCTAGACACAAAAATGCTCAACAAGATAGCAGCAAACAATGCAGCATATAATCAAAAAGACAATACAAAAAGAAGAAAAAGAAGGAGGAGGATGAAAAGGAGGAAGAAAAGAAGAATAAGAAGCAGAAGGAGGAACAGAAGCAGAAAAAGCTAATGATGATGATGGCTATATAACATGACCAAGTAGGATTTACTGCAGGGATGCAGAGATGGTTCAACATATGCAAATAAATAAATATAATATACCATGTTAACAGAGCCAAGGACAAAGACCATGTGACCATCTCAATAGGTGCAGAAAAAGCACTTGACAAATTCTAACACCCATTTGTGATAAAAACCCTATAGATGGTCATTATCTCAATCCAACAAAAGTAGCCGATGACAAAATAGCAGTCAACAGCATTACTGAATGGTGTGAATAGAGTGAAAGCTTTCACTCTAACATCAAGAACAAGACAAACATTTCCACTATCAACACTCCTACTCAATATAGTTCTGGAAACATTAGCCAGAGCAATTAGGAGAGAGAAATAAAAGGAATAAGGATGGGAAAAGAAGTTAAATTATCATTATTCACAGGTGATGATCATCTACATAGAAGATCCCCAAAACTCCACCAAAAGACTTCTAGACTTAATAAGCAAATTCGGCAGCATAGCTGGGTACAAAGTCAATACTCAAAAGTCAATAGCTCTCCTGTACATGAAAAACAAACTCATTGAGGAAGAAATTAGGGAAAACACATCCTTGATGATAACATCAAAAAAAATTAAATATGTAGGAAATCAATCTAACAAAGGAAGTAAAAGATTTATACATTGAAAATTACAGTACTCCGTAAAAAGAAACTGAAGAAGAATTCAGAAAATGGAAAGATATCCCTAGATCATGGATAGAAAGAACCAACATTGGGAAAATGGCCATAGTCCCAAAAATGTTATACAGATTTAATGCAATACTGACCAAAATACCATTAGCATACCTCACAAACCTAGAGAAAACATTCCTAAAATTCATTTGAAACCATAAGAGACCTAGAACAGCAAAGGCAATGCTGAGAAACAAAGGCAAGGCAAGAGGCATCATAATCCCAGTCTTGAAATTATACTACAAAGCTTCTATACTAAAATCAGCATGGTACTGGCAAAAAAACAGACCTGAGGATCAGTGGAACAGAACAAAAGACACAGACACAACTACAGGCACACTCAGCCACCTTATCTTTGACAAAAGGGCCAAACATGTTCACTGGAAGAAAGACTGGCTCTTTAATAAGTAATGTTGGAAAAACTACATGCCAAAGACTTAAATTAGACCCATGCCTATCACCGTGCACTAAAGTGCACCATGCACTAAAGTCAAAATGGATCAAAGATCTAAATACTAAGACAGAAACACTAAACCTACTAGAATACAAATATGTAGAAATCTTGACATAGGGGTAGGCCAAGAGTTCATGAACAAAAATCAAACTACATGGGAAATACTTCAAAGAATCAACAACTGGGACCTTGTCTTATTAAAATGTTTTTGCATGTTGAAAGAAATCACTAGCAGAGTGAAAAGAAAACCCACGACTTGGGAAAAGATTTTTGCTAATGTATAAAGAATTGAATCACTTCTTGACCTTTTGGCTAAGATCAACTGAAGAACTAAAAAAATTAGGCCCCCTAATTTAAAGACACAATCAAAAAATGAGCATCTGAGATGAATACACAATTCTCAGATGAAGAAATGCAAATGGCAAATAAATATGGGAAAAAATGTTTAACATCATTGGTGATTTGAGAAATGCAAACTAAAACAACACTGAGATATCTCACTCCAGTAAGAATGGCTGACATAAAGAAATCAACCAATAACAAATGCTGGTGGAGCTGTGGGGAAAAAGGAACACTTCTTCATTGTTGGTGGGAGTGTAGATTGGTACAACCATTGTGGAAATCAGTGTGGAGAGTCCTCAGAAAAACTAGGATTGGAAGCTTCATTAAACCCAGCTATTGCCCTTCTAGGTATTTTCCCAGAAGAACTGAAAATATCATACAACATTGTACTGGCAAAGAAATAGACCTGAGGATCAAAGGAACAGATTAGAAGATGCAAACACTACTACAAAGACAATCAGTCATCTTATATTTGACAAGGGGGCTAAATGTGTTCACTGGAAAGAAAGATAGCCTCTTTAATAAATAGTGTTGGAAAAATTGGCTTTCCACATGCCGAAGACTGAAAATAGACCCATGCCTATCACTATACACTAAACTAAAGTCAAAATGGATCAAGAATCTAAATATTAAAACAGAAACACTAAATCTACTGGAAGACAAAGTAGGTAAAAACTTTGGAGACATAGGGGTAAAGAGGGAATTCATGAATAAAACATGAACTGCACGGGAAATACCTCAAAGACTCAACAACTGGGATCTCATATTACTAAAAAGTTTTTGAACTTCAAAAGAAATCACCAACAAAGTGAAAAGAAAACCCACAAAATGGGAAATAATCTTAGCCAAGGGGAGAGGAAAAAAGATGACGGACCTACAGGTAGCAGGATATGGAGCCTCTCTGAGAGAGAAAGCTCAAATGCCAGAATAGAACACCCTGGAGAGACCCAAACAGAGGGAGATGGATTCTCTCAACCCATGAAGAAATTGAAATCAAAGAAACTACTCAAATATGAGGTCCTGGGGCTACCATTAGAGAAGCTAAAATCAGCAAGCAAGGCACTCTCGCTCAGCCACCTGAATCTGCAAGCACAGCACTCTTGCCGCGCCACCTGAATTTGTGCCCAAGATCAACTTGAGCGACCAAACCAGTGCCGATGTGACTGGCTTGAGCAACCCCAAGCCTGAAGCTGAACAGCCCTGCGCGGGACTCACCCAGAACCGGCCCTGCACAGGACCCACCCAAAGGCACTGTGAATTCGTACTGCAGCCGCACGAAGGTCAGAGGTCAGGGAACCCAGCAGTTCTCAGGGACCAGGAAGCAACATGCAGTGAGTGATGGGAATAAGACCCTCCCGCAGGAAAGGGGCAACCAACTGGATGACATATTGGAGTTGGGCAGGAAGGTCCTAACTCTATAAGGAAGCAGCTTCAGTTGGTTGCTCCCCTCGCAGAGCGGATTGGTGGGATCTGCTTGGACTGGGCTGTGTCCCTGTCTAGTCCTCACAAATCAAGTAATTCCCTGAGCACGGCGCACACTGATGCACTGAAGGCCCACGAAGGTTGACTAGCCCAGAGGGGACAAGCCAGCATATACTGCCCTTGCTTGCACTTCAGTCTCTGATAGCAGACTGAAGAGGGCAGAATCCCCCAGCCTGTGTGCTCCAGAAGAACCCTAACCAACAAGAAAAGGGGCTGGGAATTACACTATGCACATGTATGCAAGGAACCAAAAACATGATGAGAGAGAGAAATAAGAAAAAGCCTCCAGGCCCCAACCCTGAGAATATTGATCCAGGAGAGGGAAATATAAAAGAGATTGAGGGCAGCAAACATGAAACATCAAACACAGCATCAACAGACATAAAGAGATATCTTCGGGACCTCATAAATGAGATGAAAACTGAAATATTAATTCAAGTTAAACAAGAGATAAGTAGATTAATAAAAGAAAGGCTGAGCATCTCTCAAGGAGAAACAGACAGAAGAATAGTGGAATACAAAAGGAGAGAAATGTTCAATGAAGAATATAAAGCAAACCTGGAATTCATGAAGCAGATTCAAAGACATTACCAGGACACTAAAGACTCCATAGAGTTGGGAAAACTGCTTGAAAGAAACTAAAGATAGACTATCAATAATTGAACACAGGCTTGCAATGTGTGATCATGAAAGGGAAGAACTCTTAAAAATAACAAGGGAGGAGGCAGTAACAATTGGAAGGTTAGAGGATGACAGGAGGATCTATAACTTAAGAATAAAGCATGTGAATGAAGAAGCAGGAGTCAAAACAGAAGAAATGCAAAGGCTATTCACAGAAATTATTAAGGAAAATTTCCCAAGCAGAGAAAAAAGAAATGATATGCAGAAGTATGAAGCATACAGAACTCCAGCCACCTACAACCAAAACAGAGCTACACCCAGACACATAATAATCAAGATCCCAGAAATTCAATATAAAAACAGAATATTAAAAGCCATCAGAGAAAAGAAACAGATCATCTATAAAGGAAAACCCATCAAAATCACGGGCAGACTTCTCGACACAGACCATCAAGTCAAGAAGAGCTTGGAGTGTAATTTGAACAACGATTTCCAAAATGTCAGTATGTAATTTGTCAAGTAATGATTTCTTAGTGTTTTTTTGTTGCTGTTCCTTTCCTTTTTTCCTTGGAATTCTGTAATGTTGCTACCCTTTATTCTGTTTTGTTTGGGTTGGGTTTTTTTCTCTTTAAATAAAATTTTTTAAAAAAAGAATCTTAGCCAATAATCCCTCAGACAAAGGACTTATATCCAAAACATATAAAGAACAGAAAAACCTCAAGCCCCCCAAATTCAAAGACCCTCTCCAAAAATTGGCATCTGAGATGAACACACAGTTCTCAGATGAAGATATACAAATGGCAAATAAATACATGAAGAAACGTTCACCATCACTGGTCATTCGAGAAATGCAAATGAACACAGCATTGAGATTTCATCTCACCCTGGAAAGAATGGCTGCCATCAAGAAAACAACTGATAACAAATGTTGGTGAGGCTGCAGGGGAAAAGAAACACTTCTCCACTGTTGGTAGGACTGCAGACTGGTGCAACCACTGTGGAAATCAGTATGGAAATTCCTCAAAAAACTAGGATTGGAAATTCCATTCAATCCAGCTATTCCCTTCCTGGGTATTTTCCCAGAAAAATTGAAAACGTCAGGTCACAGAGATATATGTGCACCTATGTTCATAGCAGCACAATTTGTGATATCTAAATCTTGGAAACAACCAAAATGCCCATCAACTGCAGAGTGGATGAAAAAGATGTGGTATTTTTACACAATGGAATACTACTCAGCCATAAAAATGATGATCTTGCAGCCTAAATAGGTAAATGGAGCCAACTTGAAAATATCCTCATTAGTGAAATAAACAGGACTCACATGAGTAAATATCACACTGTCTCTCTAGTATAAAAAATAATAAAAAATGACCCAAAACTTGGATCCAAAAAGTATGATAGATATTGTGAAAGTGAAAGGGAAGGAAAGTGCTCTAAAGAATATAACGGTATGTATAGTGTGCAAGATACTTGACCATATTACTGAATTTCTGTTGGAACACTAAACAGAAAGATTTGCACTGTCAATGTTTGAGTGTCTAACCACTATCTATGCTTTGATTTTGTGAATTTGGTAACTATTTTTTGAGATGACAAGTAATGTATCAACTAGTGATTCTACGATGAGAATTTTTTTCTTTTTAATTCCTTGAATTCAGTATTGTTCTATCTTTCTTTTCTGCTTTTCTATTTTCTTTAATTTTCTTTTATTTCTTTGAAAAAAAAGAAAACAACAATATGCAATATAACAACCATTGTTAAATTTATTTCATTCTGTTGTGAAAACCTGTGTTGATATTGTTTTGAGTTTGTTGCTGTTGTTTATGCCTTTTGCTTTTTGTTCTTCTTTTCTGACTTTTCTCTTTTTTAAATAAATAAATAGATAAATAAATAAAAGAGTATAATGGTATGTATAGTGTGTAAGATAGTTGACCATATTACTGAATTTCTATTGGAACATTAAACAGAAGGATTGCGCTGTCAATGTTTGAGTGTCTAGCCACTATTTATGCTTGATTTTGTGACTCTGGCAACTATTTTTTGAGATGACAACAAGTAATGTATCAACTAGTGATTCTATGATGAGAATTTTTTTCCTTTGAATTCCTTGAATTTGGCATTGTTCTACCCTTCTTTTCTGCTTTTCTATTTTCCTTAATTTTCTTTTATTTCTTTGAAAAAAAAGAAAACAACAATATGCAATATAACAACCATTGTTAAATTTCTTTCATTCTGTTGTGAAAACCTATATTGATATTGTTTTGAGTTTGCTGTTATTGTTTATGCCTTTTGCTTTTTGTTCTTCTTTTCTGACTTTTCTCTTTTAAATTTAAAAAAAAAACTGGTGCTGGAAATAGTTGATTTTCACATGCCAAAGATTAAAATTAGACCCATATCTTTCACCATGCACTAAACTAAAATTGAAATGGATCAAAGATCTAAATATTAAAACACAAATATTAAATATAACGGAAGATAAAATATTAGAACTCTTGAAGACTGGTATAGGCAAATACTTTATGAACAAAACTCCAATTGCACAGGATCAATCACAAAGAATCAAAAAATGGTATCTCATCTTATTTTTCACAGCAAAAGAAATCATCAACAAACTAAAGAGACAACCCACAGAGTAAGGAAAAAAAAATTTTTTCAACTCTTCCTCAGACAGAGGGCTCATGTCTAAAATATGTAAAGAATATAAAATAATTAGATGCCCCAATTTAAAGATCCAATCCAAAAATGGGTATCTGAAATGAATAGATACTTCTTAAATGAAGAAATAGAAGTGGCAAATAAATACATGAAAAAATATTCAGCATCATTGGATATTCACAAAATATAAATTAAAACAACTCTGAGATTCCATCTCATCTCAGAAAAAATGGCTAACATCAAGAAATCAACTAATAATAAATGCAGTCAGGGATGTGGGAAAAAAGGAACTCTTCTCCACTGGTGGTGGGAATGTAGACTGATGCAACCACTATGGAAATCAGTATGGAGATTCCTCCTTTTTGTCCTAGGACAAGAAGTTCTATTTGACCCAGTTATTTCCCTTCATGGTATCTTCCTGAAAGAATTAAAACCATCATACCACAACAATATACGTATATCTACCATTTATAGCAACAAAGTTTGCAATAGCCAAATCTTGGAAACAGCCCAAATGCCCATCAGCTAGTAAGTGGATAAAGAAGATGTGTTTTTTATATACAGTAGAGTACTACTCTGCCATAAAGAAAGATAAACAAGATATTTCTAGGTAAATGCATGCAGCTTAATCTTAAGTGAAATAAATCAAACACACATGTGTAAATACTGCATTCTTTCTCTGGCATGAGAAACTGAAAGTTTAAATAAGGACCAAAATGCATAATAGATATTATGAAATAGGAAGAAAATATTCAAATGGGAAGGGGAACGAGGGAAGGGGGAGGGAGAGAGGGAGGAAGGGAAAATAAAAAAGATAGAGAAAAAAAGGAAAAATGGAAACAAAACTTTTGTAAATAAAGAGGGGGAAGAGGAGTTGAAAAGAGGTTAAGGAAGTAGGGGCAACGCAACAAGTTGTAGCAAGTACAGTACAAATTTCCTATGATGAATGTGACCATTATCTATATCTAAAATGTACCAATAAAAATCATTTCCTTTAAAACTAAAGAAACCTAAAGTACAAAGTCACAATCTTACTGGCTTGACACTTCAAGGACAGTTTGGGGAAGTACAGAGTAAGTGTAAATTGAGAGTAAAAATCTCATAAACGAGGAAACTACAAATGTATGGAGCTTTGAAACTACACATGAACTTTCCTAAACTCCATAGCTGACTTCTGAGTGCACTGGTCATTCCAAAAAACCAAGTACAAAGCAATACTGGAAGGAAAAAAAAAGCTATGGAGTGATTTCAATTGCCTCCCACTTCAGGAACAGAGTTGGAAGTTTTGAATCTGTAAATTAGATGAGGTCACTAAATATATTAAATCATCCTTTGAAACTCCAGAAGGCCATACCATAGAAGTAAAGAAGACTATGTCCCCAGGGCTAAGAATTCTTTACAAAACTATAGACAGAATCAAAACAGATTCAACTTTTTTAAGACTGAACAAATCCTGGTGCCTGTTGAATCACTGCTGAAGCAAACTCAACACTTTTAAGAGAAAGAAAACAGAATCCAGAAGAACCACAATCTACTTTCTATACTGTCAAGTAAATAATCAAAAATTACTGGCCTTATAAGAAAATAGAAAAATGTGACTTATAGTCAAAGGAAAAGATATCAGTTGATTCAGTACCTTATGAATGCATAAGGGAAATGGGATAGAAACAAAATCCAGATGATTAGGATATTGTAGTTAGCAAATAAGGAGTGTAGAGCAGATATTATAAATATGTTTAAAGACTTAATGGAGTGGAATATTAACAAAGTGTACATTTTTATAAAAAAATAAAAATTCAAGACCAAGTATAGCAACTGAAGTGAAAAGTTTACTGGAGAAACTAAAAATAGACTGGAAAAAGAAAAGCGTCATGGATTTGAAATTAAAATTCCATTTAAAATATAACAAGATATTAAATACTTGAGGTAAAGTTTCACAAAAATGCAAGATCTTGCAAGTTTAACAAAAGTGCAAGATCTGTCTCCAAAATAAAAGAGGTACACCATGGTTTGTAACCAGAAGACTCATTCTTGTTTTTTGTTTTTTAGAAGACTCATTATTGTTAAAAAGTAAGTGCAGCACAAACTGATCTGTAGACCCGGTCTAATCCAAAACAAACCACAGCAAGTTTTTTGTGAAAATTGACAAACTGATTCTAAAATTTCCATGGAAATGCAGGGTATCTAGAATAGATAAATTGAAATATTTTTATTTCAATATTTACTAGGAAGTATATCATTTAAGGCTATGTGATATTGGTATATGACATATATATTGTTCATAATATATGGGTATATATACGGATTGGTGATATAACTCAATCATGATATAAATGTGTATATATATAATAGAATTCTAAATTTCACCCAAATATATATGCTCAATTAATTTTTAACAAAGATGAAAGTAACTCAAAAGAGAAAGTCTTTTTTCAATAAATAGTACTAGAACAATTAAACTCACATATGCATTCATAAGGTACTGAATCAACTGAATTTCCAAATGGAAATAAACAAACAAACAAATGTGAATCATGACTGCTAGCACACAACTCATAAAAATCTCCAGGTACATTAGAAAGATAAAAAACTGGGTAAGGTGAATCTCAGCACTTGGGAGACTGCAGCAGAAGGATTGCTGTGAGTTTGAGGCCAGCCTGGGCTACATAGTCAGTTAAAAGTGAGCCTGAACTACATAGCAAGACCCTATCTTGAAAAAAACAAAAAATAAAATAAAATAGCTTTGAAATGGCAACATAAGAAAATATTTTAATAGTAACTTTAATAGTTATTTTACCAGCACATAAAAATCTCCACCCTTAAAAAATTGTAATTCATTAAAATTAAGAAGTTAAGCAATTTATTAAATTAAGAAGTGCTTAATATGATGAAAAGACATTTGTAATTCCTGCACTAGCAAAGGACTCATACTAGACTATATAAAAAGTTAACAGAGAAATAAAAATTAAAACTACAATACTGTACTACCACTATTCTTGCATTTAAAACATTTGACAAGCATAATGGTACATGTCTGTAATCTCAGAACTCAGGAGGCTGAGGCAGGACAATTTCAGACTTGAGGCCAGCAGGACACTGTATCAAAAAAAAAAAAAGCTAGCACACGCTAAGCCCAAGTTAGTAAGACTGTGGAACAAATGGAACTCATAAATTATTCACGGTTTGTTTTTGTTTTTTGTTTAAATTACTCATGTTCAGGTCAACTAGAAAATCCACTTTGGAAAGCTCATACTATCTACTAAGTCTAAACAGATGTATACCTTGTGACCTAAAAATTTATTCCTAGGTATAAATCCTAAACACCGCATTCATGGACAAAATAATGTTCATTAAGACCAAAAGTTGGGAACGATTCAAATGCCCACCAGCAAAGAATGGTTAAATAAGCATCTGTTCATCAATGAAAATGAATGAACTATTGTATAGAAAGGCTACACAGATGAATAACGTTGAGCAAACATCAGACTCAGAAGATAACAAACTATATAATCTAACATAAAATTCACAGAGAAACTAAAGTAACTTATAGCATTGGAAGTAAGAATTATGGTTTCCTTTGAGGTGAGAATGTTGTAACTAGTTGGGGCATAAGGGCTACTTCTGGGGTTTTAATAATGTTTTATTTCCTGATTGGGATGGAGGTTACATGACTATGTCCACTATGTGAAAATTCATTGAGTTCTTCACAATATGCACTTTTCTATATACATGTTAATCCTCAATAAAACATCAAATAGCTTTAACTCATGTGGGGTTTAGAAGGAGTGTCTATAGATCAGAGGGGGAAAGTGCCTATACAAAGTTAGTGTGTGTGCCATAGGTAATGCATGTAATCCAGACACTATAAACAATGCTTAACTATTTTCTATGTAATTATATGAATACTTTTAAAATCTTTACATGAAAGATTCAATTTAACATCTTGCCACTGTATAGGTATAGGGACCTGGGTAAACTATAAGATCCAGGGTCACCATAAGTAATCTACAATGGAAACCACCTTTGCAGAATCTCTCTATTTCTAGACATATATTACTTTTAATTTCAGTATCCATCCCTTGGATGACCTGTGTTCCACCTTCCACAGGCAAGTTCTCCAGTTAAGCAAAATGTCCACATTATCTATTACTTTGAGTCTGTAACTAAGGTCACTCAAAGCAATAAATCAGAATATAACAGAATCCCATAGTAAGGCTACATAAATTATACTGTCTTTATTAAAAGGAGAAATTTTCTAAATTATTCTCAAAATTTCTCTTGAAAATAACTCAGTAAATATATAAATAAAACTATCCTCTATTCCCAATAGTTTTTAACTTTTCCAAATGCATTAAATTTGTTAGTCATGCATCATTAGTCTTTCACATTATGCCACTGATCAAGGCCTTTTAAAAACAAGGGGAGTAACAATTTAAAATATGTTTGCAGTACCACACAGAGTTGATTGGATCAGAACCCAGCCTACTGAAAATTCAATTTCACCACTGAGTTAAAATTCCTTCCAAGTTGTAAGAACAATGCTCCCACTGTCACTATTTCTGCTCTCCATAGGCTCATCACTGCCTGTTCCTCCCAGAACCATGTGCCATTCCACTGCTCTCCTCCTACACTACAGTGGCAGTTTGTCATAAGAATTAGAGTATAACACACTTGCTGATCTTTAACAAAATGTTTTTATTATATATGCAGCATATGACATGTACATGTATCTCACACATGAACACAATGAATAGTTTACTGAATAATTCTAGAATCCAGACTTCTCTAAGAATGTCTCTTTAAAATAATTTATTTTTATTGGGTTAAAAAGGCTACTTTATTTTAAAAACAAAAGCAAATACCATCCTATGATAATTATTGTTCCCACCTAAGAATGACAAATGTCTTACATATTTATTACCAAACAGTATGTGGAAACTATGTTGTCAAATAATCACATTTTCAGAGAGAAAAATCAGCATAAGACTCATATTCCTTACAAAAGACTCATATTCCTTACAAAAGACTCAGCAGTGAAACTATAATTATAAGAGATAATGTTTCATAAGAGCCAAGGTAAAAACATTATAAGTTTATGATGTGAAGTGATAAAGTGATTTGATTTTTTTATTTATTCAAAAAAACATTAACCAAGTGTCTCTTACATGTCTCTTATATTCTAAATAAAGACCTGGTACATGCTACCCTCAAAGCATTGAGTCTAGATTTACTAAATAAGTAAATCAATGTTTACTCTGTGAGGTTGTTAGCTCTATGAAAGAGATGCTGAGACTGTAAGAACACAGAAAAGAATCATCCAGGGGTCAGGAAGCACTTCCTGGAAAAGACAATCTGGGTTGAACTTTGCTACACAAGGAAAGATTGGCTGAATCACAAGGGCAATCCAGGTGAACAGAATAGCTAGAGAAACAGAAGCTTAAAGCCACACAGAAAATTCAAGATACTGCAAGTTGTTGTTTTGAGGGAAAGTTTGATAGTATAGCAGAATCTGGAAATGAGACAAAACAGAACGGCAGGAGGCAAATCATGAAATGCTTTAACAGCTAAGAGATTGAAGGAGGGGCAGGAAATGCGATGCAGAAGAATTAACATATATTATGCACATGCACCAACTCCCCACAAGGAATGTAATCATCATGTACCTCAAACATGTCCTAATAAAAATAAAAACAAAACAATTAAAACTTTTAGTTCCCTAGTCCTCCAGCAGCCACTACAGAAAAGTTTAAACAGGAAAGGAAAATGATATTTTCATTTAAAAAAAAAAAACTATTTGACTTTGGAGCAAGGCTAATATCATCATTTGAACTCTGGAAATAATGTTAAGGATGAACAGATCTGAGAAACACAAAGCGATACAAATGTACTGAATTTAGAACTAATTAAAAGGAAAAGTCCTAACTGACTTGGTGACTAAGAAAGATAACACAGGAGACTGGGTCTGGAACAGTAGGGAGCAGAAAGGAATGACAAATGCATTTCAAACTATCTTGTGAATTTTATTTTCTGTGTGTTGTCTGAAGAATCCCTTTAAAATATAAAGTATATAGCAAAGGTGAAGAAAATGCTATGGAGGCTCCTGAGAAAATTAAAAGTAGAATTACCATGTGATTCACATCCATTTCAGTAACATTCACAATACCCAAGACATGTGACCAACCTAAGTGTGTGCCCACAGAAGAATGGAAGAAGACACTGTAGTATACATACATCCAGTGGAATATTAGTCTTTAAAAAGAAGAGATCCTAGGGCTGGGAATTTAGCTCAGCAGCACAAATGCCTGCCTGGCAAGCATGAGGTCATGAGTTCGATCCTGCTCCCCCACCCCCAAAAAAGAAGAGATCTTGCCACTTCCCAAGACAAACTTGGAGGCCATCATGCTATGTGAAATAACATAAATATAGAAAAATATTGCATGATTTAACTTATATGTGAAATCTTTAGAAAGAAAAGAAAGAGAACTCAAACATATATAAAAATACAGAGGTAGAGAATAAAACAGTGATTATTGTGTGCTAGGAAGAAGATGAGAAGATGTAGGCTAAAGTATATAAAGTAGTAGCTATAAACTGGACATGGTAGTACACACCTGTAATTTTTAGCAAGATGAAGGAAGATCACAAGTTTGAGTCCCACCTACATGATTTAGTGAGACTCCATCTCAACATAATAAAATAAAAATTAAAAAGTCTAGAGATGTACCTGGGTTCCAACCTCAGTACTACAAAAAATAAAAGTAAAAAAAGTAGCAGATATATAAGATGAACAAGTCTAGAGGTCTAATATATAAAATGGAATTTACAGTTAATAATATTGTATTTAGGAATTTTGTTAAATTTTAGCTGATCTTGCCACCAAAAAAAAAACTGTGTGAAATGATCCATATATTAATGTTTCACTATGTTAACCATTTTGCTGTATATATGGATCCCATAACATCATGTTGTTTGCCTTAAGTATATACACTGAACTTTATTTTAAAAAATAAATGCTGGGGAGAAGACAAGATGGCGGATTGGTAGGTAGCAGGAGAGAGACCCTCTCTGAGAGAAACAGCTCAAATGCCAGAATAAAACACCCTGGAGAGACCCAAACAGAGAGAGATGGACTCTCACAACCCAAGAAGAAACTAAAGTGCAAAAAAAAAAACCTCTCGAATATGAGGTCCTGGGGCTACTATTAGTGAAGATAAGATCAGCAAGCACGGCACCCTCCTCGAACC
>PVJX010033499.1:0-19635 GCA_004027295.1 Dolichotis patagonum | reverse complement strand
ATTAAAAAAAAAAAAAAAAAAAACTTCTGCACTGCAAAAGAAACCACCAAAGGACTGAAGACATGACCCATAGAATGTGAAAAATTTATCAGCTGCTCCTCAGACAAAGGACTAATATGTAGAATATATGAAGAACTCAAAAAAATCAGACCCCGGAATTTAAACACCCTATTCAAAAATGGTCATCTGAAGTGGATAGATGCTTCTCAGATCAAGAAGCAAAAACATAAAATTTATATTTAAAAACTGTTCAACAGTACAGGTCATTTGAGAAATGCAAATTAAAATATCACTGAGATTCTACCTCGCTCCAGAAAAAAATGGTTAACACCAAGAAAGCAACCAATAACAAATGCTGACAGGGCTGTGGGGAAAAAAGAAATCATCTCCACTGTTGGTGGATGGTGGGAGTATAAACTGGTACAACTTATATGGAAATCAGTATGGAGAGTCCTCAAAAACTTAAACTAGAGGTTCCATTTGACCCAGGTATTCCCGTCTTGGTATCTTCCAGCAAGAGTGAAAAGCATCACACCACAGCAATACATGAACACTCGTGCTTATAGCAGCACAATTTGTAATAGCTAAATCTTTGAAACAGCATAGGTGCCTCATGAATGGATAAAGAAAATGTGGTTTTAATATATAATTGAGTACTGCTCAATCAAAGAAAGGATAAACTTGAGACACTTTTAGGTAAATGGATGTACCTTGAGACCATACTTTTAAGTGAAATAAACTGGATACACATGTTTAAATACTGCATTTTCTCTCCTGTATAAGAAACCAAAAGTGTAAATAAGGACAAAAATGGGTGATAGATACTGAGAATCAGAAAGAAAATGTTCAAATGGGAAGGGGAATAGGGCAGGAGGGAGGGGGAAGGGAAAGAAGGGAAAGGGAAAAAAGAAAAGAAAAAAATACAACTTCTGTGAATAAGAAAAAGATAAAGGTTGAAGGGAGGGGAGGGAAATGGGGAAAAAAGAAGCATCAAGATATATTATATACAAGTACAAATGCCCTTCAATGAATGTGATTATTATGTACCAAAAATGTACCAATAAATTTAATTTTTAAAAGGTAATTTTATTCAAACTCAATTTCTTATCTTTCTAACTACTTACATGGTTGGAATATTTCCTCTTCTCATCATGCACTAAGAATAAAAACAAAACACTAACTGATCAATTCTGATACAAAAGAGTAAAAGTGGCTGCTAAATATCTGATGAATTACCAATATGCAAAATGACATAAAACTGTTTTACTATTAAAAACAAATATAGCATCTGCCAAGATGAAGTCCATAAAGTAAGAACCAAAAACTGAATTATACTTTTTTTGAAAAATCTAACAGCTGAAAGCCTTTCTCCATATGAAATAAAAGTATAAATGGACCAAGAAAAATTTAGCTAATAAAAAAAGTTAACTTACTGCAAATCTGAGCCACTAAACTGAGTTCCCTGAGTAAATAAACAAGGACTTGTAACTGTATATTACCATACAGCTTAACTACAAGCATCTAACAGCAGAAAGCTCTAAGAACCAGTTTCTGGCTAGGTACTAATCTGCTGGACTAGAATTCCTGGAATTGGTAATCTATGAAGATACTGCATTGGAAATATGTTACTATCTTAGCTACTTCTTCATTGCTGGGACAAAATACCTGGTAACCACAAGTTAAAGGAAAAAAGGTCTATTTCAATGCACAGAGCTTTGAGTTTGTAATCAGCTGGCTCCAAGACAAGGCAGCATAGCAGAGGGGCATCATGGAGGAGAAACAGTACACAGAAAAGCAGGCAGGAATCAGCAAGCAGCAAGCTACCCTTTCCCTTCATCAGGCTACAAGCCTTTTGGGTGGTGCCAAGCACATCCAGGATGGGCCTTCCCATCATCCACACCCAAAACTATGCTAACTAATAACCAGTGGGCTAATTCAGTTCTCACACATCCCTAATCCATATTTGCACACCCTTAGATCCAATCACCTCTGAAAAGCCCCACCTATGAGTGCATGAGGCTATGAGGGGAAACCTAGGTATAAGCCATAACAGTTACTAAAATGACCAATGGGTCTTTAGGAAATTGCAAAGTAATCCACCTCAAATTTTGAGCTTGAAATGAGGGTATTAATCCAACTGAACATAGTATCAACAGCACACAAATTCATTTTGCCCTAACAAAGGCCATGAAGTAAATGCTCCAAAAAGAACATGGGCCAAACTGTTTCCTACACTGCCTTCCCCTCTAGCACTAGGCACTGCTGCAGGCACATTACTTTTTCCTGAAGAGGGGAGCATGGGACAGCTTGTATGGCATCCTACACTCCACATAGGAGAGACCCACAGCTCTTGAAGAAACGGAGAAACACAACAACACTAGTCATAAATAACTAGCTCAAGAAAGTAAAATTGTACACAAATGGAAATGCAGATTTTAAAATGTTTTTTCATTGTGTCACATTTTTTTCAAGTATTACAGACTTCTTTCCTTAAATTCTCACTGTTGTATCAACTAAAAAATTTAGTAACACATTGCTTTTTTTTTTAGCAGCAACACAAAAGACTTGGCCAAACATTAAGAAGTAGAGTTATCAAAAATTACCACAGGTAATTATCACAGGTCTGATTCTCATCCTAAAGTAAGCAAGATACAGGAAATTTAGATTAAATGTACATATTGACTAACTTTCTAGGAAATATCATAAGAATATGTTTGCACTGATTTTCATTATTAGGATGAAAAGTTTTGACTAGTTTAAAATTTCTGAGAACACCATAAATATAAGGCTGGTGAGGGTAGGCTCATGTGATTAGAAGCCTGTAGCAGTGAGGTCAAAGTGATAATTTTATCTATGATTTTTTAAATTTGCTGACATGATAATCTAACTATAACCTAAGTCCTATCATTTTTTTTTCTTTATCTCCTCTTCTCTTTTTTCTTTTTTTGGTACCAGGAATCAAATTACTACCTCGCGCTTTGCCAGGCAGGCCCTGTGCCTCTGAGCCCCATCTATCACTTCTCTTTAAAACATGCTGTGCAGTAAGAGGAAAGTCACATAATAGTATGAAAAATAACCTGTGACTTCTTTTTTAAAATTAAAAAAAATTTTTTTTCAAATCCATTTTATTTCAAGGAGAAAGAGAAAAAAAGAAAAACTAAAATAAAATTTCAAAGCACATCAATCAGGAACCCATGACTTTTTAATCATGCAGGTTTCTGTACTGACAAAGAGGTGGCAAAATGTGGTAACAGAAAGGGCATAAGCTCTCAATTAAACACTGACTTTTAGAAGAAAATGTATAATCACATAGTGTTATGATTTGTCAGATGCCTCCCCTGCACAAGTCTCATGCAATCATGGACATGGCTGAATCTAGCATTAGTGATAGATTCATTGTCTAACACTTGGATCAGTGGTATGAATGTTACACTTGCCCAGGGGTGGAGCCAGCATACAGTGTAATGGTGGGAAAAAGGCCACTTTCGCATTTGTTGTTTGTGGCTGCCATGAATGGCTGCCCCGTCATGCCACTCTGCCTTGGAGCCAACTGAGTATGGACTGAAACCCCCAAGAACTATAAGAAATAATCCTTTCCTTCCTTCATTTTGGGTGACAGGTATTTTGTCTCAAGAACAAGAGAAAAGTAACTAAGACACATAGTAAAAGTAAAGTGAATATGTGGAAAGTTAAAAATGTGAAGCCCATATATGAGTTCTTCATAATACTTGCTAAAATTTATCACGTAAAATATCAATGGTTTTTAGCCTTATCCTTGATGGGGAAAAGTAGTCTTACTGTATGTTTGAGATTTGCTCAGGAAAATTGTGCTTGCCCATGGATGGTCAGAAGGGTTTGATTCCAAAGCTGTATCTATAGAGAAAAACCAAAAGATGTGATGACTTAGTTCAGCAAAAAAGTAGATGTTTTCAAAATAGCTACACAACAGCTTTTAGCTATGAATATGAATGAAATAATGTAAAGGCAACAATGTAAGAATTATACTGGGAAACTGTATAATTGTAGAATCTGTCCATACATATGGAACAAAACAAGCTATGGCTTAGACTTATTATTCTAAAATTGTACCCCAGTAATCTGATGCAGCATTTAGATAAATCAAACGCACTTTTAGATGAATATATGCCCTCCTCTGTTCTACTTATTCAAAAGAATTATAAGCACCCCCTTCTGTGCTGATGTTATCAACACATTTCAGGAACAGCTTTGTTCCTGAAGCAAGCACTACACCCTGGCTTCGCAAATGCACTGTCAGAGATCAGTTCAGTGTAACAAGCATTGAAAAACAGCAAACATTCTCTAGACATTTAATTGCATGGTTAATTCTAGCTGCGTTTAACAAGTGAACTCATTCTGTAAGCTGTGCTATTTGGTGGCTATTCACCATGGCAGATTTAAGACTACTTAAAAATCTAAACTCTCAATCTACAAATACTTCCTAGATAGAAACTGATTTTTAAAAATTTATTCTCAATTTCCAAGGCTAATACACTTCTGAATCTTGCTTCTGCTCAGCAGTCCATTTTGGAACCAAATTGGAGCAATCTTCTATTTAGTAAAGACTATAAAACAGATTCTCAACTTTTGTAATGCATATTTAGCCATTATATGGGATAATAAAAGTCATCATGGGGGCAGCTATGATCCGCTTCAGTAATCTCAAGTAGCTTAATCAGTCTTGTAAGAAATTGTACCAAGGTTCAGACAGAATAGTGGTTATGCAGTATTTCCTTAACCACATGTTAAAAATTATCCTGCTTTTTTAAAAAAGGTGTTCAGCGGTCAAATCATAATATATACCATATATCCCTGGCCCTGCCAAAATCAAAATGCACACTGTTTTGATGAAAAGTAATTACTCTGCTAAAATAAGAATGTCTAACTCAACATTTCACAAATCAGCTATTAGTATTCTTCTTTTTCCTTCTCTCTACAATATGTTTAGAAACCTGCAAACATATAATCTGGAAGTTCCAGGGTTAGCATGAATTTGAATCATTCATTTTAATGGTACAGCCAAATTACTAGAAATTTACTGAAACCCACTCTGTTCTCAGGGTAATCCCTTCCTGAAGTTCATTAAAACTATTCCTATACTCATGTTTTTTTGCGTATCTTTGAAAGGATGAGACAATCTTATGTGGAAACATACACTCATGTAATGAGCAATAAACTCTTGTCTGTTTAGGCAAGGTTTTCAGAAGTGTGGTAAAGGATCAATTTTATAGTTAACACACAGTGTTAACTTACCTTTGAAAAGGAAATAAGGGCATTTCAAGGAACAGTGCCACTAATGATACAGTTTTAACTCCAAACCCAGCTGTGGGTTTTGAAATCCTGTGACAACTAAAGTCCATATTCTTTGTCAAAGCTCACTAGGCATACAAAAGCCTTCTAAGAAATTAAAATCCAATTCTTCATTGTAGAAGACATAAAATTTATTTTGGTATTTAAGTAGGCATTTTGCAGTTTCCAGTGAAAATGATATGAAATTATCTGAAATAAAGAAAAAAGCGAACTTCCAAGAATGTACACTGTATATTTGGTGCCTGGTGCTGCTTCTATGCAAACTTAATAATAACCAAATACTGAAGTTGAAGATTCTCATCATTTTAACGAATGTCAAAATTTTACTTTGCCTGCAGTGCTAGGAATCTAACTCCTTGCTCTATGAATGCTACGGAAGTGAGCTACATTCCTGGCTCTAAACATTCCATTTCCAAGACAAATGGAAATGAAAATTTAACCCTCATGTCCCAAAACAAAAAACAACACACTCTATGCTTGCTAAATATTTTTCAGTGTTTCAGACTTAGTGCTTATCCTTCTCCTATGCCTGCCTATCCTCTTGCAATCTTCTCACATTCCACTGCCCACCCCATTCTCACTTTTAATTCAGTTCCCAGAACAAACCCATTGACTTTGCTAGTAAATCCATGTAATTTTGTTACATTTACTTCTATTCATATCCATTAAAATACATGAGCACTGTTGCCCCTGAATTGCAAAAAAACCTAAATGGAACTAAGTAAGATGGGAGTAGGTTCTAAGACACAGGTCTATGTTATGCGTGAAATATAAGCTGCATTCTGAAAAGATTTTGCTCACGAACTGAATTTAGCATATAGATCACTTCTGTTACTCTCAGCGAGCAGTCAGCCAGATGCTGTCTTACACTGTTATTTCTTACTTTTGCTTCTTAATCAGCAATATACAGAGAATATACACAGCTTTTCTTTGTATTTGGAAGACCCAAAGTAATGTACATCATGTCAGAACATGTTGCAAATAATGAAGAATTGTATATTTTTCCCTTTTTTATTGTTACACATATACAACATATTATTCCTCTCCTAATTTTTTGTAAAATCAATTGGAGGTTTACTTTGCGCCATCAACCAGAGTGCAAGTTATCACAAGTACTTACATGTTTTGTGTTTAAAGGTATAATTCATAAATTTTTCATTCTTAATGAGTTTTGAATATTTGAAAGTTAAAAAGCCACGTCCATCACAAGACTTAACTAGTCTAACAAAGAAACCAATGGTGCAACTAAAATTAAAATGAAGAAGAACTTTAAGACATTTCTTGTGTAGTAATGAAATAAATTCTGCCACTGAAATGGAATAAATGAGTCACTAGGACTCAAACATCTTTCTGATACAGTATTTTCTACTCCACAGGACTTAAGAGTTTGTTACTGTGTAAACTCAGGTTTCTGGGAAGATGAGGCAAGACGATTCCAAGTTGAGACCCAGCCTGGGAAACAGTGGTGTAGAGAAACCCTGTTTCAAAATAAAACTTTTAACAAAGGCATAGAGATACAACTAGGTATCAAGGCCTTGGATTCAAACCCCAGCTCTTCAATAACAACAGAAAACAAAGTCTTCATTCAAGAACCAACTTGATATCCAGATTGGTAGCTTTCCAAAATTATAGGAATAAAAATCAGACATTTGGTCTCTTCTCTCCAGCAGTTTCCTTTCACTTTAACATTCTTAGTTGAGCAGGATTATAAAGCCAGGTGGGGGAAGAAAGGAGACAAGATGACAATAAAGACAACAGTGCTAGCAGGGTCTGGCATTTCAACTCCCAAAGCTTTACGTTCATTCTTAATATTAAACTCTTAAATTCATGTTTTCTCTTTTGAAGCTTTTGACCCAACATCTCATGATTTCATGAGCTACCTCATCTGTCCCTTAGAATAGACAAGGTAGCTGGGGATTTAGCTCAGTGGCCTAAGCGCCTGCCTGGCAAGTGCAAGGTTGTGAGTTCAATCCCCAGTACCAAAAAAAAAAAAAAAAAAAGAATAGACAAGGTAAACTCCAGTAAGTGATGGAAGCAAGGCTGAAAATATATTTGTCAAAGTGGAAAATATGAAGTAACCAGAACTCTGAGTAAATACAGGTAAACAAAAACCTTCTCTTCACATTTGACATTATGCATACTTAGTTAAAGGCTCTTTCTCCAATTTTCTTTCTGTGCTCAAATTATTTGCAACAAATAAATCACCTTCCAAAGAGGTGACATCAAGAATATTATATAATCCAGGGATGGTGGCACATGCCTGTAACCCCAGCACTCAGGGGGCTGAGGAAGGAGGATCACCACAAGTCTGAGCACAATCTGTGCTATACTGTGAGTTCAAGGCCAGCCTGAACTACATATCAACTTGTCTCAAAACAACAGCAGCAGCAACCACCACCACCACCCACAATATAAACTCCTATGGCATCTTCTACTTGAATTTACATAAGAAATCCTCAAGTGTTTGTGTCTGAACTGCTAGAGTATCCCTACCTTGACTAAACTGAGGAAGGGAAAAATTGGGTCTTACCTATTTCCTTCACTTACATGCCAATCAAGGTAAGGACAGGGAGACAGGATAGATGCTCAGATGCTGATGTATTTGAATTTTGAGAAGAGGGAGTGAATGTATACAGGACAAAGTATAGAGCTACTACCAAGAAGGGTCCAGAATGGGATTTAGGAATGAAAGGGGCCAAGAACTATGTGTAAGGATAGGGACGAGAGAGACATTGAACTCACAAGACAGGCAAAGAGTAAGTGTGGGAAAGCAAGGAACTGTCAGCTTGAAAACCCTGCCACAAGTGCCCAGCCCCAAGAAAGCCAGCTCCTGGCAAGAAGGAACCCAAATCCACCCACTGCCCTGGGGTTTCAGAAGGTGAGGGCTTTACCTGAGGGCAGAAGGGTGTTCCCACCTCCACCACCTCCTTACCTTGGGGCATCTGCCAGTCACTGATATGGAGCAGGTGGTGACCATCCCTGGTTCCACTGAAAAACTCCTCGGTTTCCTGGGCAGCAAGTGCTTGTGTCACCACATCTCCAGGCACCGACCCACAGATCTCAGACTTGCAATGTTGCTCCACTGGACCCCTGTGCCGGCCCACCTTAAGGATGGCATTGGGGTTACTGCGACAGGCTGCACTGCTCCCCATGGGGCACCACTACATCTACTCCCAGCTGTATTCAATGAGCTCAGCAATGCAGAAACAGCCTTGCCGGCTGTTCATTCTGTTGCCCCCTGCCCAGCAGGCAGGGTGCCTGGTTGGTCACCCCTTCCCCAAGCCCTGAAAGCTGAATAGCCTTCTGAGAGACTACTATATAGCTTTTTAAAAGGGCAGAGATTCCACAAGTGTTAAGAGGCAGCCACTGCCAAGAGATCAGGTCAGAGCTCTTCCTTCTTCAGCCGCTTCCTACCAACTGAAAACAATAGGCCAGCATCTACCAACTGGAATGCATTCTGTGGTCACCAGGTTACCAGGAGCCAATCATGACCAGAGTTCCATCCACACACCATCCAACTGGCAGCTAGGTACTTGATTCAAAATATCTCCCTCCACCTGGGGCCATCTAGCCACTCACAAAAATGTCTAAGATGCCTGTGTTCATTCTTCAGCTACTGCTTGGAGCTTCTCTGGCTTCTGTAACTCTACAGGTGCTCTGGGTCCACAGAATTTATAGAAAGTCCCAGTTAGTAAGGAGCTGGATCCACGAGCAACTCGGATTCTCTGAGTCTCACAGCTTTCATTTTCTCATGGAACTTACTTGTTCCAAAACTATTGACTATTTTTGTACCTAAATGCTTCTCTAGTCTTTCAAATACTCATTTTTACCTATAACTTGGGACTCTGGTCCTACCCTCAAAGGTTTCTGGCTGTTCATCTTGATGAGACTCAGAACTCCTCAAAATTCTTACTTAAAATACAGGCCGAACTGGCCCCTTCCAACTCTATCCTCTCTGTCCCTTCTACTCCACAAGTTTCTAGATTTCCCTTTCTTTGTAATTCATAAAGCCGAAGCTGCTTCTATAAAATTTAATAATCATAAAATGGGGCTCCAAGGTCCTCATTTGATAAATATTATAGAGAACAGTTAACATTCACCAAGTACTGTATGATCAGCACTGTTCTAACTGAGGTACTCATGTAAACCTCAAATACAATCTCACCTTCTGTTTTATAGATGAAAACTGAAATGCAATTTACCAAGGTCACATTGCTGAGGGATTTAAGAGGTAGGAGAGACCAAATGGGAAATAGGAAGATTTTATTTTTAGATGTACATCAGCTCAGCTGATAAATCCAAAATGGCTGAGCAAAGGACTAAGGACAGGTTCCAGGTTTCATACTTTTGGCCAAGTTGGTCTGTGGCATGGAACTAGTGGGTGGGCCAAAGAACAAAAACAGTCTGTCAAGCTGTGACAGTTTTGTATCTTGGTGGCCCTGCCCAGACATAATAGAATGTTATAAGATCAGGAGATTATAAAATGTACAGGGACAAAAGTTACCGCTTCTTTATGACTGCTAAGGGTGACGTTACGATAGTCTGGATCCTGAGGTAGGACAGATTCATTTTATCCTGACAGTATTAGATTCCAATGAAGAAATTTTTTTAATGTGAGATTTTAAATGCTTTATCTTCATAAACATTAAGTCCTTTCTATTTGCCAGGCACTATAGTATGAAATAGTCCCAACTCTGAAAGAGTTTGAGCAGAAAAACAACCAAAGATTTAAGGAGCACAGCTTGCTGGACTGTGCTGGAACATGGGATACAAGCCCAGATCAGTTTGACTCCAATGTAGCTGATGGAAGAAGAGTTTGCATTATAACTACAAACATGAGTTTTATGGTTTAGATTTAAAACAACCCTCAAAACCTCTTGTTTTTGGAAGATGACTGGATTATGGAGGTGTTACAGCTGACCTGCTGTGAGAAGGCAAGGACTGGTTGAAAGAGGTGAAACATTAGGGGCATGTTATGGTTTGTGTCTGGATGTCCCTCCAAAGCCTCATGCAGTCATAGGTGAGGCTTCAGGGTGTGGCTGTGTCTAGACTGTGATGCTGTGTGTAGACAGCATCACACAGGATCAAGGTTGAGTGACTATTAAATTAGTTCACTGATTGTTTTGGCAGAGTCTGGGGAAGGATTAAGGCATCCACCCCCTCGGAGTGAGTGCTGCTCACCATAAGGGTTGATAGTCTGGATAAAATATAAAGGACAGAGACAGGGTTACTTGTTTCATTGCTTCACTACCTTCCCACCTTCTGCCCACGATGAACTGTTTCTCCTCTGTGATACCCTCCTGCCTTGCCACCCTGCCTTAAAGCCAGCCAACTATGAAATGAAATCTCTACAAACTGTGAGCTACAATAAATCTTTCCTCTTTTAACTCTGGGTGCCAAATATTTTGTCTCAGCAATGAGAAAAGTAACTAAAATAGGGCATGAGCTAGAAGAGTGTATCTCCCTGCCTGGATCCTCCATGCACTTTCTGCATGCTGGAGGTTGTGAGCAGTTTTCTTCCACCAGACTCTTCCATCATGACTTCCTGCCTTGGAGTTGTCCAACTACGGGACTAAAAATACACAAAAATAAACCATTCCTCCCCTAAGTTATAGGTGGTCAGAGGAGAAAAATGATTAAGGCAGTCAGAGTCCTTGAATGAGGTAAAGTGAAAAAGCCACTATTAGAAGTGTTTTTGATAAATAAGGCACACATGTATAAACATCATATTGTCTCACTAGTGTGAGAAGTTGAAAGAAGCAACATATGCACATTTATTTGTTTATATGTATATAAAAAGATAGTTAAGATGATTATACTACTGATTTCTCTGAGTTTACTAAAGAGAAAGATCTGTGCAGATATTGTTTGGACAATTGAATGCAGATGTCTTCTGCTCTGGGTGAATGATTTGGGGACAAAAATTCACAATACATGTACCTGTTTGGCTCTCCTACACAAGAGAGACAAGTGAGAAAATGGAGAAAGAAAGAAAAGAGGCCTTAATGCAGGCAAGGGAGGGCTGCTGAAGAGACCCAAGCACTCTCTGAGGGAGACAAAGAAAACTGTGTGCTTTTATTTGGTTTTGACACAAGGTGGAGTTAAAGGGGCGGTCAGAATGATACACTGACAGCTGATTGGGGGAGCACTGGTATATGAGCAAAAAGCAGGAGGTTCAACTTTCAGTTCGCCAGAAGAAAGCAGAAGTGAGTGCTGAGGGGAGGTGCTGTCCAACGCCATGCTGACTCACAAGAACATACATGGAAAAAACCATCAGCATCATCAGTGCCTCCTGACTGACATGTTTTCAAATTTCAAATTTCTTTTCATTTCTTTTCTTTTCTTTTTCATTGAAATAAAATAGGTTTGGAGGAAAAAGTGTTTTTAGTGAGGTCAATCTGGATAATAAAGTTAAGAGAAGCAAGGGGACCAATTGAGAGACTTTTCATTCAGGAAAGGTGGAAAGCTTCAAACTAAGGCAGTAGTGGTGAAAATGTGGAGGGATAACCAAGGTAAGTGGAAAATGAAAGGCAAAAAAGACTGCTAATGTTTTGATTTGGTGAGCAAGGCAGAGATATCAGTGCCTTCCTCCCAGACAAAAAATGCAGGAAGTGGAACAGGAGAAGAAAAATGTTTTTATTCTGTTAAATAATATATTTGAATAGAGCTCTCTGGTTCAAAGGTGGATATAAACCTTGATAGGCAGAGTCCATTTGGTAGGTATCGTCCTAGTTTCAAAACTAACACATGCACTAACTCAATAAAAAAAACATTAGTAGAGGAAATGTCCTAAAGATACACACTAAGAATATCACTATCCTTAGTGATTACTTTCATGGAATAAGTACTATACTTGCAACAAGTGAGGTCTCGTGTATGATAAATGAAGACATTGCATAAAGTGATTTTTTTTATCAATGGACACAGAAAGTAACTGAAATCACACGTACAGAGATCACTCTGAGAAGATGTATATAAACAAGTGAATGGGGATAACAAAGGAGGACACTTAGAAAACAGGAAGACTGAAGCAGCACTCAGTGAAGCCTGCAAAGGTGAGCAGTGGAAGTCAAGAGACAAAAGCTGATCGAGAAAGACCCATTAAGTGAGCTCATGAGAGTGGGCACAAGATCTGTTTCTGACTTCTGCTGTACAGTGGCTGGTGAGTAGGGTATCAGTATGTAACACCCTCAGGTACAGATGCATATTCTGCCAGGAGGAACACTAATAGGCCATTGGCTGTGGCACCTCAGAGACTGGGGATGTACTGTGCAAGGTGGACAGCAGGCAGCAGGAAGGAAGTGAAGGGCATGAGTGAGAAGGAGTGAAAAGGCCAAGAAGGAACTGAGTGAGGGCTTCTCTGCCAAATCATGGGGCTGGAAGGGAAGGAGGCTAGGATATAAAGAGCAAGATGATGGCTAACGAAGTTTTGTTTTAAAATGGAATAATAAGGACTGGAGATTTAGCTCAGCAGCCTAAGTGCTTGCTTGGCAAGCATGAAGTCATGAGTTTCATCCCCAGGACATACAATAAAGTACAATACAATACAATACAATAAAATGGAAAAATAGGTGAATATAATAATATGTGGAAGACTAAAAGACAATTAAAATAGGACATTTGTGAACTCAGAGGAAAAGGGAAATTTTATAGAACAAGGTCCTAAGAAGGGATAATGAGTGCAATCCAGGGTAGAGACAGACTAGTCTTAGAATACAAAAGGAAGGAAGGATAAAAGATCTATGGAACCACAGAGATGTTTCTAGTAAAGAAGTATAGGAATACTTTATGACAATGACCCTTTTTTCTGTTTTAACAGGATTGTATTTGGAAAATCTCTGGGAAAAACACAATAACTAGGCCTGGTGACATACGCTGATGACACAGCTGCTCAGGAAGTTGAAGCAAAAAGATCACAAGTTCAGGGCCACCTTGGAGAACTTAGCAAGACTGTCTCAAAATGTAGAAAAATATATATGTAAGAGGCCATAGATGGCCCTTGGTGGTAAGAGTACTTGTTTGGCATGCATGAGCTTTGGGTTCAATTTCCAGGACTGGAAAAAAGGAACCAATTAGGTGTAATACACGTCAAAAAACCTCCATGTTCTGCTCTTGAAGAACATTATGTATAATAACAACCCTAGTTATGCTCCTACCACCTTGTTTTGAAGGCCTATATCATCATTATTTTGGGCTCTTTGGTATTGTTATTTGTCTTTTTTGTTTCATGTTTTTCTAGTAATTTGTTTTGTTTTGTTTTTTTCCCTCTAGTACAGAAAGGAAAGGTATATATGTAGAGGCTTACACATGCATAGAACTTCCCCTAGACAGTTTAGGAGAATTGATTATATTATGCATGATGAAATGAACAGCTACTTTGAAGAAAAGAGACATTATGATACCCATTGCTGATACCGTATCGTAATGCTGTGAAATCCAGTAATGCTTTTATTCTTTGTTCAAAGTGGTTTTAGTCTGTTTTGTATTGTTTAATTTCAACATACATGAAGGTATGGACTGCTAATCTGAACGAGAACAAGAGACATTACGGCAGCCATTGTTGATTTTCCTATTGTCTGGTTTTGAAGGCCTATAATGCCGTCATCACTCTGTTCTGATCAGTTTAATACTATTTTGTTTTGTAGGAATTCATTGTGTGTGAAGATATAGACCACTATTTGGAAGAAAACAAAAGACATTACGGTAGCCATGGTAGATATCCTATTATCTTGCTTTGAAATCTGTCACTTACATTGTTTTCTTTTGATCTACTTTATTCTGTTTTGTTATGTTTTACCCTCTTTAAAAAAAAACTTCATGTTCCTAACAAGTCCCTCAATTTGTGAGGAGCATAGTGAGGGGACTGGTTCTAAGATCTTCTCTGGATACCAAAGTCCAGGATGTGTAAGACCTTTGTATGAAAGGGCAAGGCATTTGCATACTAATTTGTATATATCCTCCCATAAACTTTAAATCTTCTTTAGATTACTTACAATACATAACACAACGTAAATACTATGCTAAATCACACGGTGCTGGAGTGTTTATGAAATAATGACAAGCCTCCACCCCTGTTAATACCAAATAAAATCCCAGTTTTCTTTGTCCCTTCAGAGGGTTCTTATGTCTCTTCCACAGCCCTCCCACGCCTGCAGTAAAGGCCTCTTTTTCTTTCTTTCTCGTTTTCTTTCCTCTCTCACACCAGAAGGACCAATCACTTTTATCAGGCAAAAAAGATATTAGATGCAAACTGCTATGTATAAATTCATTATATAATGGTAAGTGGGCAGTTCACCAAGAAGACATACAAACTGTAAATACATATGAAGCCAGCTAAATGCACCTAGATGTATGAAAAAAATTAATAAATCTGAAGAAAGACATAATACAAAAACAGTACTTTTCAGTTCCCTACTTTTAACAATGAACAGATCATTCTGATAGTAAATCAATTATGCAGACTTGAAGTTATAATGCACTGTAGATCAAAAAGCCCTGAAAAATGTACACAAGACATTACAAAAAGTGCACACAAAATGCTTCTAGATGGAGGATGTGTTAGGCCACAAAACAAGTATTAATAAATTTGAGAAGATTGAAATAATATTTTCTCACTACAATGGCATTACACAAGCAATCAGGAACTGGAGAAAAATTACCAAGTTCACAAATATGTGAATTTAAACACTACTCCTCTTGGCAAAAGAAAAAAAGAAAAATTCGAAGGAAATAAAATAAATGAAAGTGGAAACACAAGAAAACAGGATTAATGGAAAACTGCACACGTGCTACAAAAAGAAGAATGTGTGTGTTGTAGTCAGGGGTTGTGAGGAAAACAATTAGAATCAGGACATAGAATTTATAATATTATTTATGATGGTCACCCAGAGTTTAACAAAAGAAACTTCAGGAAATCTATCCACAACACTAAAGACATAGAATATTCAGCCATGGGCCTGAAACCCACATCAATGTCCTATATGAGTCCAGATGAAAACCTAGATAGAGCCCATGACAATGCCTTCCACGAGTCCAGCTGAAGGTCTAGAGCCCAGGAGAAGGACTCATGCCAGTCTGTTTTGTGGATCCGTGCTGGGAAGGCCCAAAGGTCAATGGTGGAAAGAAAGTCTATACCAGCAGGATGAAGGAGCTGTGCTGATAAGTTGAGGGTTTTATGTTAGAGCTGAGAAGTCACGCTCAAAACAAAGACCAGGGCTGTCCTAAAAAGCACCACAGCCATCCTCAGTGACACAGAGGCCCTGAGCTCCTCTGATGATAAGCACAGTCAAGTACATGCCAGGAAGCCAGCGTGATGAGTTTCTTCTGGAGATTAAACTGCACACGTCTTCCCCTCCGGAGCCAGGAAGCAATGCTCAACATAAGGACCAGAGCTTCCCCAAAAGGAACCACAGCCACTCTCCCCAACAAGGTCCTGAGCTCCTCCGACGACAGTGGTCGAACTCACACTGGGGAAGCTAGTCATGATGAGCTCCTCCAGGAGAATCAACTGCTCAAACAGCAACAATTAAGAGAAACCCACGACGCCTCACTCGTCTTTTCCAAGTCTCTATTTATGCTGGCAACTGTCCTCAGGTGGAACATCTACGCTCAGCACCACACTGATTTAATTCAGCTGGTGTTAAGCTGACCACCAGTTTTTAATCTGTAACAGTGAGTATCAGTAAAACCTTACCATAAACAACCTAAGTCTATTCCTGAAAGAACTAGGGGGAAAAAAACCCTAAGCCCAAAGTTCAGAAGAGAAAGGAAATAAAAAAGCAAAGAAGAGACACATGATACAGAAAAGAGAAGAAAAAAAAAAGAAATATTGACAAAGCTGATTTGGTTTTTTAAAAAAGATAAAATTGACAAAATATTAGCAAGATGAGGAGTAAAGGAAGATAAGAGGACTTTAGTATTATCAGAAAAGAAAGGAGACACTACAACTGCTACCACAAAAATACCTAGGATCATAAGAGACTATTATGAACAATAAAAACTTGTGAAAACTAGATGATCTGAAAGAAGCAGATAATTCCTAGACACACATAATCTACCAAGATTCCAACATGTAGTAACAGGAAATCTAAAAAGATCACTGAATAATGTGATTGAATCAATAATTAAATATCTAATCAAAGAAAATTCAGTACTTGATGCCTTTTCAGCCTAATTTTACCCAATATTTTAAAAACAAAAACAGTGTTTCTCAAGCACTCCCAAAATATTGAGGCAGTCACAATACTTCCAAACTGTCTTAAGAGGTCATCTTACTATCAAATTCATTACCAAAAATTTTTAAAAATTCAAGGCTACTGTGTTCACCCTTGCATGGTGGCCCACTCTCACACTGTGGCATCTTACTTGACCCAAAATTACCCTGCAAAGCCTGTTTCTTTTCTTACCTACAATAAAACTTTGCTACCATTTAAAAAAAAGTATACAAGAAAATATTTCTGATGAATGTAGATGTTGCAATCTCCAAGAAAATACTAGCAAACTGAATTCAACATAAGACCAAAGCAAATAAGCCACTAGATTATGAAGACTTAAAAGAATTTATATATTATTAAGAAGAGGACTGAATGATTCCTAATATATGACATTCTTAAAATGTCAATACTTTACAGACACTGAAAAAATTAGTAGTTGCCAGGAACTCAGGTGGGTTGAGAAAGAGGTAAATAAGTATAGCACAGGGAATTTTTAGAGCAGAGAAAATGTGCTGTGTGACACTGCAGTGGTGGATATATTATGTACATTTACTAAACTCCTGCACAAAATGTGACTCCTATATAAACTATGGACTTTAATCATCAAAACTGGTTCATCAATCCCAACAAATGTGTTTTGATGCCAGAATGTTAGTATTAGAGGAAACCACGTAGGGACAGTAAGTTAAAAGTGCTTAGCGTACTCTCTGCTCAACTTTTCTGTAAATTTAAAACTTCTCTAAAAATAATGTATTATTAAAGAAACAACATAAAACAAAACGTCATCTCACTGGGCATATCGGAACACTCCTGTAATCCCAGCACTTGGGAGGCTGAGGAAGGAGGATCACTGCAAATTCAAGGTCATCCAGGGCTATAAAGTGAGTTCAAGAGAAGCCTGAACTGCATAGTGAAACCCTGCCTCAAAAAGACAAAACAAACAAAAAAAAAGGCTTCAAAAATAAGTGCAGAGACTGGGAACATCTTAGGACCCACAGCTGAGAGCTGGTGCTGCTCAGGAGAGCTAGGCCCGCCCTTCGCCTGCAGGGAACATTGTGGGGACCAGTGATGGAGTAGCTGAGGTGTGTGGGTCTGCAGCTGCTGGGCCCACCCCTCCTCCAGGAACATCTAGGAAGTCTGCCACAGGCCTGAGCTGCCTGGGATCACATCTTCTGGACCCACCCTTCCACTGGGAACACTGGACTGCAGTGGACTACCATGCTAGCTTGATGAGAGGCTCAGGAACCACTTACCCAAACAGAAGACTTCATCAGGCTTCAGTCAATGTGGTGAGTTTGCCCCCCCAAATAGAGGTCTGCAGTGGGTAAATAGGGGCAGAAGTGAAACTCCCTCCAAGTGTAAGACCTTGGCTAACCTGGCAAGAGAGTAGGTAACCCCCTCCCCCCACACAGAGAACATCAGACAGGTTGAGGAGTGCGCCAATACTGCCCCGCTCCAATTTAGAGGAAATTAAAAGAACTTGTGAGACCCCCAGTGACACAGTAGGGCCTCAGCTGACAAAAACATTATAGCCAGGGAGACCTGGTGACCTGCCACAACCTGAAGATATAACAACAGCAGGAACTAAGAGCTACCCTACATCAATACTTCTGGGCTAGTTATCCAGAAAGAATATAGGACTCACCCAACAGGCACAATAGGAGGAATTCAAGAGACCAGATCTCCTCTTCATGGTGGTACCCAGCAATTTGACAAATATCAACCACCCAGTAGAACCCTGAAACACACACTATAGAAACTTGTGACTGTTGGAATAGAAAGACCAGAAATTTACCCAAAAGGTGAAAATGACTAAACAAAAAGGCAAAATGTAATCCCGAACATCTAGTCCATCAGGGGCAAGTGCAGGCAATAATGAAATAGAGGACCCTAAAATTCATACACCAGAAATCTCTGAAAAGATAGCAAATGAAGTAAAGAAACAAATCCATGAGGCTATAGAGGAAATCAAATTAGAAATAGTGTCTTATGTAAAGACAAAAATAACAACCTTAGTAAATGAGCTGCTCAACATAGCTAGAGAAGAAATAGATAAGAAACTACAGGAGCATGGGAAATTGATTAAAACTTTGAATGAACAATGTAGAAAACAAGCAGAATCTATGAAACAAATTGAAAGAGATATGCAAGAAGCAAAAAATTGTATTGAAAGCTTGCAAAGCTGTTTAAATGAAGCTGAGGATAGCATCTCGGACCTTGAGGACAGGATTGCAGATAGCAATCTTGAAAGGGTAGAACTTATAAAAACAACAAAGCAGCATGAAATGACAATCCAACAGCTACAAGATGATGCCAGGAGAAACAATGTTAGAGCAATAGGCATCAGTGAGGAGGCAGGAGAGAATGCAAAGGATATAGCTAAGCTGTTCACAGAAATAATGGCAGAAAATTTCCCAAACATGGGGGAAAAATCGGATAAAAATAAGCGAGGCATATAGAATGCCACACAGTCATAACCAACATAAACCTACACCCAGACATATAATAATTAAGATTGCAGACATACAGCATAAAAACAGAATACTAAAAGCCGTTAGAGAAAAGACACAACTCACCTACCAAGGAAAGCCTATTAGAATCACAGCAGACTTCTCAGCACAAACCTTCAGGTTAAGACAAGCTTGGAGCAAAGTATTTCAAGCCCTAAAAGAAAACAACTTTCAACCTACACTGATGTACCCAGCAAAACTGCCTTTCAAATTTAATGGAGAAACAAGATACTTCCATTACAAAGAACAACTAAAGAAATTCATATCCACCAAACCAACCTTAGAAGGAGTGCTGAAGGACATCCTAAGTAGAGATAAAAATGACCAGAATCTCCAGAACAACAACAGAAAGAAATCACCAGGCTGGACAAGAAAATAAACAAGAGAGAAAAGCAGGAAACTAACAACAGTAACACAACATGGCAAAGTCAAGCCAGTACATATCAGTGATATCCATAATGTAAATGGGCTCAATTCACATATCAAAAGAAATAGGTTGACAGAATGGATCAAGAAACAGGATCCCACAATACGCTATATACAAGAAACACATCTGACTCAAAAAGAAACTCATAGATTAAAAG
>PVJX010033498.1:0-19601 GCA_004027295.1 Dolichotis patagonum | reverse complement strand
GAATTAGCAAAATGTAAATATCTAAAGGGAAACTTTAAAATTGTAAGAATATTCAAAGTTTAACCTACCAATAAAATGAAGATTTTTATGAAATGCACTGTCTAAAATATAAATTATAAAATCAGCCAGAGAAGCAACTCAATGGTATAAGCCTGGTAAGCACAAAGTTCTGAGTTTGATTCCTGATAGAAAAAAAAAATTATAAAATAGAAATGGCAGAAAAGTTGAACTGATCAATAATATAGAAGAAATGTGAAATTTTCTGAAGACATCAGGCCAAGATGCTTTTAAATATAGATTCTCTGAGAACTATTAGAGATAATGTTATTTATAGAACATTAAAAGGATGGAAAATGAATGGTGGAACTTAGCTGGCTGAACGAGAAAGCAATTCACCTGCCTTCATGGTTAGCGCCCCTGGCATGAGCCAGGAAGAGAACCTGTCAGTGTCTCCTGTGAGCCCACCAGTGTGTGGGCTGAGAATCAAACATACCCCCCACTTAGCAACTGGGGGACAGAGGTCCGAGCATCTCTTGGGAGGATGACCGTATGCAATATAGCAAATATGAGAGATTTCCTTCTATCTTCTGTTTTAAGGCAAATGTTGTTTTTACTGTTTTGTTTTGCTATGATTAATTGTTTTGCTGTATTCAATATTCTCTTTCAATTGGTTTTATAATATTCTATTTTTGGTTTGATTTTGCTATACCTAATTGAATGGACAACTATTGTGAAGATAACAAGATATACTATGGTACCTATTAGTGTTATCCTGATATCCTGCTGTGAAGTTCTGTACCAGTTTCACTGCATTGTCTTGATTGGCTTTGTTCTGTCTTATTCTGTTGTATTTTTACTACCTTCAAAATAAAAATTAGAAAGGGGGGAAAAAGAATGAAAAATGTGACTCGTTCTAGAAGGCTAACATAATTGTGACACCAAGTTAATGAAGAATAGAGCAAATCAAATAGGCCCATCATAATAATGAAAATAAATTAAAATATCCTAAATAAAATATTAGAAAACTGAACATAACAGTGCTTTAAAGTTGAATATATAATCACCAGATAGATTTTATTCCAAAAATACAAAGATAATTCCATGTATTAAAGACAAACCTCTTATGATTTGTAGCTGAACAATGTAAACAAATCTTTAAATACTTTTTCTTTTCCTCCTGATACAGTCTACTTGTACAGCTACTTTAATCATTTCTGCCCAGAATACTTTTTTACTTTCTTCATGCATTTGGCAAACTCCTTTTAAAAGGATTTAAATCAAGTGTTTCTGGGTGACCAAATGTCACCTCTGGGTTACCTTCTCTGAACCCTCTCCACCTGAGGCTAAGAAATTGCTATGCCTATGTAATTCCACAGTAACTTTTATTTACTTCTATTATAATACTTATCACTGGCCCTGAAGCAAGGCCAGTAGATTGTTGTAGCTGCTGGTTTCAAACAGGAGCCTAAAGAGAATTCTTTCTGTGGTCTGTTAGCCATTTCAGAACTTTGGAAATGTAATGGTCAATTCATCAGGAAGAAATAGCAGGTGAGTATGCCGGACTTTCAGGGGCCTGCAGGGGAGAGACCCTGGCACCTCGGGACCTGCACCGTGCAGTTGACTCGGGGTGCCGGGAGAACAAGGAGCTCCTCCCTTCTCTGGGGGGCAGCTGTGAGTGTGGCAGACTTTGGTCGGCCAGAAGGAGAGAGACCCTGGCGTGTGGGGACCTGCACCATGAGGTTGACTCGGGGGGCCGGGAGAACAAAGAACTCTCCCCTCTCTGGGGGGTGGGTGGCTGTGAGCCTGCTGGCACGCGGGCTGAGAATCAAACATCTCATGTCGCCCTGTCCCCTGTCCCGTTCTCCCCCCCCACCTCATAGCAAATGGGAGCCAGTTAACTACACATCTTGTGAAAAGATTGGCTATGTTATTTAGTATGAGCCACCTATATGCAAAGATATGGACAACCATTTGAAGAAAACAAGAGACAATATGACAGATAGTGAAGCTCTCTGGTTGTCTAGCTTTGAAATTTATGCTTTCTTATGTCCTGTTCTGTTTTGTTTTGTTGTGTTTAATTTTACCCCTTATAAAATAAAATTTAAAAAAATACTTATCACACTGTTTTGAAATTACTGGTAACTTGTTTGGCTCTTCTACCAAACTTGGAACTCTTTTAGATACATTCAATTTGCATATGTTTTCTGGATGTCTGGCAAATAATAGTGAGTTCTCAAAAAGTGTCTAAGTGACTGAATGCATTATTGACCTTTGGTCTGAACAATGACTGTGCTTTTACTTGTAAGTTGTCCTCAGTCTTTTAAAGTAAAATTTAAACATATCATTTTCTATACATTAAATGTGAATAATTTTATAGTACCTGGAACATTAAAGATAAAAATGATTGTAAGACACCAGTTAAATATTCTTAATGGATCAGACCTCATGCACTATACAGACATGAATGTTGCTGCTACAATATTTTTACCTCTTACTAACAGAATTAATTTGAATGAACTCAATTTTCTTTCTTTCTTTGGTACTGGGTTTTGAACTTAAAGCCTTGTGCATGCTAGGCAAGCACTGTACTACTGAGCTACATTCCCAGCCCTGTATGAACTCAATTTTGAGTTTAGTCATACTGGTGAATTCATTAGATGATGATGACTTAAAAATTATTTTTTAAAATCTTCAAAGTATTACTATTAATGTTCAAGACAAAATAACTTCTACTTTTTAAAAAATTTTTTAAATTAACATTTCCAAAGGCAAAAAGTAATAAAATTTTAAAATGCTAGCATGAGAAAAACAATACCCAGTTACAGACATGACGTTGTACATGGACTTTTAAAAAGAAAGAAAATCACGTCACATACTACAACATGGATGAAACTTGAGGAAAATTATGGTAAAAAAGCAGTCACAAAAAGACAAATACTGTATGATTTTGTTTAAATGAGATACCTAAAGTAACTAATTCATAGAAAGGTAAAGTAGAATAGTTGATTATAGAGACTGAGAAAAGGGAAACAATTTGTTTGTTTATGTGCAAGCTTCAGATCTGCATGACGGAAAAGTTCTGAATATTTGTTTTACATCAATGTGAATATACTTAACACATCTGAATGGTACACTTGAAAATAGTTAAGATGGCAATATTTTGTTGCATGTTTTTTCTTACCACAGTAAAATAAAATCACCCTTGGAAGGCAAAAAACATCAACAACATTGGAAATTATGACCTAAAATGAGAAGAAGCATTTTGATTTAAGAATAACCAAAAATATCATTCCAAATAGGAAAAAGTTAATAATAGTATCATCAAAGTACTTATGCATTGTATTATGTGCAGTAGAGTTCAGTGTTCCTTTTTCCACATAGCTCTGTCAGCATTTGTTATTAGTTGTTTTCTTGATAACAGCCATTCTTTCTGGAGTGAGATAGAATCTTGGCATTGTTTTAATTTGCATTTCTCAAATGACCATTGATACTGAAAATTTTTTCATATATTTGTGTGCCATTTGTACTTCTTTATCTGAGAAGTGTCTGTTCATTTCAGATGCCCATTTTTAGATTGGGTCTTGGGATTTGGATGGTCAGAATTTTTTCAGTTCTTTATATTTTCTAGATATATCTAACTGATGTTCTGTTATATGTTCTAGATATATCTTCATCTGAAAAACAGCATAAATTTTTCCTACTCTGTGAGTTGTCTTTTCACTCTGTTGGCGATTTCTTTTGCTGTGCAAAAGCTTTTTAATAAGATGAGATACCAAATGCTGGAGAGGGTATGGGAGAAAAAAGAACATTTCTCCACCGTTGGTGGGAGTAAGCTGATGCAACCACTGGGGGAACACCTCAAAAAACTAAATGTTGACCTTTTTAATTTTAGTGCTTATTTCAATAAAAATTTGAGTAAGCACACAATCAAAATGCAAATTAAAGACTAAGTCTCTGTCAATTAAATGAGAACACATAATAAAGGTAATTGCCACAAAATTTTCTCTATAATTTTAGGTGTCTAAGTACTAAAGGAAAATACTATATTCTAAGTTAGGTAGCCATTCTGAGGAGTATCTTCTATTACTCTGGTTTCATGTTTCCATATAAGACTTCCGCTAAAACAATAATTCTGGTATAATATTTTTGGCCCTTTTCTCCATTTCTCTGTTATCTATGGGAGGAGTACTTAACTAATTAGTACATTTAGGAGAAGAAATGGACAGGGCATGGCTATTTCTAAGCTCTCTGCAGAGAAGATTGATAGTAGTTTTATTTGAAAAAAAATTATTATATACTAGTTCTTTTAAGAATATTTTAAAATGTTCTAATTATTTAAATTTAATTTTTAATTAACTTGTAATCATTGCATATGTCAATACAGTATGATATTTCAACACATGCATGCAGCATGCACTGATCAAATCAGTGCACTTACGTTTCCCTCATCATTTCTTTATGTCTGGAGACTTTGAGCTCCTCTATTCAAGTTCTTCATTAGATGGATACTAGACTCTCATGAACTTTCATCAACCTACTGTGGTATAGCACCTTAGAACTTATTTCTTCTAACTGTGTTTTGGAAACCTTTATCTAACATCCCTCTATTCTGTCCCTCACCTATCCTTTTTGTCCCCAGCAATCAGTATTGTACATTTTGAGAAATCATGTTATATTTGTCTTTCTGCATCCACCTTTTTCAATTTAACATAATGTCTTCCAGCTTCATAAATTTGGAGGCAAATGACAGGATTTTATTCTTTTTTTTTAATGGGTACTGGGGATCAAACTCATGACCGCATGCTTGCAAGGCAGGCGCTTATGCCACTGAGCTAAATCCCCATCCCCAGGATTTTATTCTTTTTTAAAAATTTTATTTTAAAGATAATAAAAGCAAACAAAATAAAACAGAATAAAACCAATCAAAAGAAAACAGTGAAAGTGACACAGGACTTCAAAACAGGATAATAGGAAACCAACAATGGTTACCATAATACCTTTTGTTAACTTCAAAATTGCTGCTCATACCATCAGACATAATAAAATCAAACAAAACAGAACAGAATAATGCCAATCAAAACAGAACACTGAAGAAAATAAAACAGAACAAAACAGTGAGAACAACATCTGATTTCAAAAACAAGACAGAAGGAAATCCCCCATAGTTGCTATTGTACACATTATTATCCTCTAAAGAGATGCTCAGACTACTGGCTTTAGGCCTGCAAAGTCAACCAAACAATACAAGAATTAAGCTGTTTTTGTACCTCATTTGCCATCAACTCAGTCTATGATCCTCTGAATTAGCTGGTTGCTTGGGGGAGGGGTTCTTCTTGTGTCCCAGCCTGCACACCAGCTGGCTCACAGGAAGGGTCAATTGGCTTCTTGTTTCTCTTCCCAGCACCGCATGGCCCAGGATTTTACTTTCATTTGTTTTAGGATTGTACTCTTAATGGCTGAATAATATTGTATTGTGTGTATATGCCACATTTTTTTTATCCATTCATCTGTCGGTAATTACTTAGGTTGATTCCATACCTTAGCTGTTGTAAATGATGCTTAAATAAAGAAGGGAGTGCAGATATCTCTTTGGTATGACGATTTCAATTACTTTGGATATATACCCAAGGTAGGTTTGCCGAATCATATAATAGATCTATTTTTAGTTTTTAAAGAACCTTTATGTTGTTCTCCATAATGACATATTAACTTATACTCCCACTAAAATGTATGAATTTCCTTTTATTTATGTCCTCACAAACATTTCTTGTCTTTTTGATAATGAACATTCTGACTGGGATAAGATGATATAGCATAATGGTTTTGACTTAAATTTTTTCAATGGCTAATGATTATTTACATTTTAATTTTATTTTGAAGATAGTAAAATCCAACAAAACAAAACAGGACAAAGCCAATCAAAACAAAGCAGCAAATTGATACAGAACTTCAAGGCAGTATCCTAGGAAAACAACAATAGCTACTATAGTATATCCTGTTATCTTCACAGTAGTTGTCCATTTTATCAACTATAGCAAAATCAAACCAAAAACAAAACAGAATAAAACCAATCAAAGTAGAATATTGAATAAAGCAAAACAATTAATCAGAATAAAGCAAAACAGTGAAAACAATATTGGGTTTCAAAGACAAGATAGAAGGAAATCCCCCATATTTCCTATATTGCATACAGTCATCCTCTCAAGAGATGCTCAGACCACCAGCCCCAGGCTTGCAAAATCAACTGAACAATGCAAACATTTAGTTGCTTTGAATAGGTTAGTTGCTATTAACACTGCCTGTCCTCCAAACCAGTCAGTTGCTCACCAGGTGTGGGGGTGGAGGTTTGATTCTCAGCCCACACACCAGTAGGCTCACGGGAGGTGCTACTGACTTTTCTGTTCCTAGAACCCGCGTGGCTTGTGCAGCTTACTAGAAAGGCTGGCTAGTTGGCTTCTTAGTGGGTCCTCCCAGTCCCAGCATGGCCGATTCTCAGGAGGCGCTGACTTCTCTCTAAAAATATGGAACACTTTATGAATTTGCATATCATCCTTGCTCAGGGGCCATGCTAATCTCTGTATCATTCCAATTTTAGTATATGTGCTGCTGAGGCAAGCATAGCATTCTTAATATGATGTACTGTCTGTTGGTATTTCCTCTTTTGAGAAATGTCTATTCAGATCATTTGTGCATTTTTATTATACTTATTTGTTTGTTTGGGTTTTTTTTTTTTAGGCAAAGCTTCACTATATGGTTCAGGCTGGCCTTGAACTCACTTTGTAGCCCAGGCTGGCCTTGAACTCATGGGGATCCTCCTGCCTCAGCCTCCCAAGTGCTGGAACACCTGACTCATTTGCCCATTTTAAATTTAATTTTGTTATGTTTCTGGAATTCCTTTTATATTCCATATATATAAGGATGCTGAGTTCTTTGTCAGGTGAATAGTTCGCAAATTATTTTCTGCCATTCTATAGGTTGCTTTTTTATTTTGTTGAAGGTTTCTTTTGGTGTGCATATGATTCTTAGTCTGATCTAATCCAATTTGTCTATTTTAGTTCTTGTTGTTTGTACTTTTGTGGTCATATCCAAAGAAATCTTTGGCTATTGTCTTTTTTTTTTTCTTTTTTTGTCTTTTGTCTGTTGAGACAGGGTCTCACTGTGCAGTTCAGGCTGGCCTTGAGCTCATTTTATAGCCCCAGCTGGTTTCAAATTTGCAATGATCCACCTGCTCAGCTTCCCAAATGCTAAGATTACAGGCAAGGAATTTGGAATTCTTTTTTTGCACTGGTGATCAAACTTAGGACCTCGTGCTTCCCAAGCAGGCACTTGTGCCACTGAGCTAAAACCCCTGCCCATTTAGCTATTGTTTTGAAGTGTTTCTTCTGTGTATTTTTTCCTAGTAGTTTTAGACTTTTGGATCTTATATTTAAGTTTTTGGTCCATTTTGAGTTTATATTTGTACAGAGATCAAGTTTAAATCTTTTCACATGGCTATTCAGTTTTCCCAGTTCCATTTACTGAAGTGTCTGTCCTTTCCCTAACATACATTTTTGGCACCTTTACTGTTCTGGCTAAAATTTCCAAAACTATTTGGATAGGAGTGTTAAGGTTTTCCCCATTTACTATGATGTTGGGTGCAAGTTTGCCATATATAGCCACTGTTTATAGATAGATATTATTCTTCTATATTTAATTTGTGCCGCAATCCATCACTTCTTCCACCTATCTGCTTCTTCAGCCAACTATCAACTTGCTTTCTATCACTATATTTTCATTTGTATATTCCAGAATTGTACATAAGACACTCATAAAAATAAAAATCTTTTCTGCTTTTTCTTTCTTTTGCTCACATATGACAGGAAAATGCTCTCCAGCTGAGCTGTATCTTTAGTCCTGCATGGTTCCTATAACTCAGCATAATGATCTCACAATCTATCCAGTGTCATTATGCATATACCAATAGCTTTGTAAAATTTCTGACTAGCATTCCCTCTAAATATGGACCATATTGCTTTCAGCTATTGATGGACATTTGAGTATTTCCAGTTTTAGCTAGTCCAGATAAAGTTGCTATGAGCACTTGTGTACAAGTCTTTGTGTGGATGTTTCCATCCTTCATAGGTAAATACTTAGAGGTAGATTGCCTGTCTTATAGTTTGAGTATATGTTCTATTTTGTTTTGAAAAGGAACGGTTTTGTAAAGATTTATATTCTTACCAAGAGTTCCAGTTGTACCACATCCTCAGTTGGTACTGTTAATCTTTTTCATTTTAGCCAGTCTTATAGATGTATAATGGTATCTGATTGTGGTTTTAATTTGCATTTCCCTCATGACTACTGATGTGATTATCTTTTGTTGTTCTTATTGGAAATTTGTATCTCTTCTTTTGTAAAACATCTGTTTGAATGTTTACTCCCATTACAAAAATTATATTGTTTATTACTGAATTGTACAAGTTCTTTATCACAGTACATTTTCCCTCTTTTACCACTGTTATTAATCTTGAAGAACTACTTTTAGCATTTTTTATAGAGTAAGTCAACTCACAGCAATTTTTTTCAACTACCTTCACCTGAAAAGTCTTTATTTGTCTTTGTTCCTGAAAGATATTCTTGCTAGACACAGAATTCTGGTTATAATTTATTCTTTCATTTCTTTAAAAACATTCTTTCTTTTAGCTTCTGAGGTTCCTGATTAAAAAGACATGGGCAGTCAAATCACTATAATGTAATGAAATACAATGTAATGCATGATTTCCTATTTGACATTGTCATCAAATAGAAGCCTGCTGCTAACATAGTTGGACATACAAAATTGAGGTCCACATAACAAATACAAAAATACTTAAAGGTTATAAATTAAAATAACTACTGCATGTGGTGATACATTCCTATAATTCCACCATTTAGGAGGCTGAGCCAGGAGAATTGCTGTGAGTTCCAGGCCAGCCTGGGCTACAAAGTAAATTCAAGGCCAGCCTGAACCACCTAGCAAGATTCTGTCCCCCAAATCCAATAATAATAATAATTATTATTATTATTAAATTATTATTATTTTATTATTATTATTTAAGGTAGCAAAGTATTAAATATACTATCTTATCCTTCTACTTTTATAAATACATCATCATCATGACAATGAAAAAGAGTTAAAATTATGGATTCTATTTATGTGACAAGCAAAAACATATTAAAGATGGCTAAATTTCATTATTAATGCATACATCTGTGTTCTATTGATGGACCAATGATGTTTGGATGAACAATAAAACAAATACTTACATAGTGGAAAATTATTATATAATATTTACTCATTTTGTGTTTGTGTCTTTTACATTACTGGGAATTGGACCCAGAGAGTGCTGAGTTACATTCCAGCTCTTTTTATTTTCTTTTTACTTTGAGACAGGGTCTTGCTAAGTCACTCAGGCTGACCTTAAACTTGTGCTCCTCCTGCCTCAGCAACTGAGATTTCAGGCATGTACCACCATGTCTGGCTCATTGTGTTTTCTTTGAGCAAAACTGATAATTATGTCATTATAATCAAGTTTTCTACCTATATTTTGTTCTGTTGATCTAAAGGAGGGGAGGCAATCTGAGCCAATCTAGCTCACTATACTGGAACATAGTCATGGTCATTTATTTATGTATTGTCCATGGCTGCCTTTGGACTGACTATTGCAGAACTGAATAACTACAAGAGATCATATATCCCAAAAAGCCAAAAATGTTTAGTTGAAAGCTTGTCAACCATTTACTCAAATTATTTAAAATACAATGGAATCCCACTTCCACAAGGCATATGAGGGAGCTTCATGGATCAGTTAAACATCTATAACTGATCAACATTATTTTTTAAACAACCATTTAAAGTCTCTAGAAATTTTATTAAGTATGATAGCAAGAAAAAATATGTATTCGAGAAAATCATTTAAACATTGGTTAAAAGGCAACTGTAATGTTTGAAACATAACTCCTCCCTCTTTACTGCCTCTACTAAAGTGTAAGGAAATTTCTACTCTGGATGGGTGTGGCCAGGAAAATGAAGCTTTCTCTAGCCTCACTCAGCTCCCAGTCAAGAGATACATTATCCCACCATGATGAGCAGGAAACTCTCTTTCCCTTGGTTTTGAGTTGCAGAGGCTAAATTCTTCACAAATGTGGCCAAGAGATGGAAAGGCTTCCTTCTTCCACCTAGCTCCCATTCATAGTGCAGAGACTTTTCCCCAAGCATGGCAGGCCAAGAATATTGGGGTTCTGATTGTCTTTCTCAATCTTGCTGGAAGTTGCATTTGGGGGAATACAAACTGAGATCTAGACTCCCATTTCCATCCTGTATCCTCATCCATATAACAGGGATGCTACTCTATCCAGCCCCGTATCTCCATCCCTGTATCTAGTTCAGAGGCTCAGAGAGTTTGCCTAGAAGGAGAACAAAGAACACATTGCTGCCACAAGACCTAACTCTTTCCCTGCTTGACTATGACCCCAGAGCAACGCCATCAGACTTAAGACCCAACAAGAGGAGGTCTTTACCAGCCTAAACTAGTATGTAAAGACTGATAGAGACATTATTCCTTCAAAGTCACAGACATTATTACATGGCTGTACAGATTACTAAAAATCAGCAAACATGATACCATCAGAGGGAACTGATAAAACTAATACTTGACACTTTAAAAAGAGACCTATGAACTGCCTGAAAAATAAATTAAAAATCTCCAAATTACCAAGGAACTATAAAGAAGCCAGAAAAAATAACAAAATAACAAAGAGTTAGCCTTTACCTATCAATAGCTACCTAAAGTACAAATTTTTCAATCAAAAGACACAAAACAGATGAATGACTTTTTAAAAAAGATTCAGTAATATTTGCCTTATAAGAGCCATGACATACATGACTGAAACTAAAGGAATGAAAAGATAGTTTGTCTAAGTGATAACCAACAGAGAGCAGCAGTGGCTATGTGTATATTAGACAAAATATGCTTTCAGTCAAAATCTGTCATCAGAGACATGGACAGCCACTGTATAATGACAAATGGATCAGTTTATCAAGACATAACAATTATAAATCTATATGGAACTAACCATGAAGTACCTAAATTTATAAAGTGAATATTAATACAACTAAAGGAGAAACAGCAATTCTGTTTCCCATTTTTAACAATGGATAGCTCATTCAGACAAAAATCATAAGGAAACAATAGACTTCTATAGCATAATAGACCAAATGTACTAAACAGATATTTATTAAACATTCCATCCAACATCAGCAGAACACATAGTCTTCTTAACTCCTGAGGAACATTTTCCTGAATAAACAATGTGTTTTTATTAGTATTTTCCCCTCCCATTTCTCTCCTTCCTCATCTCCAAAAACTCTACCTCCCTGTTTTCTACCAAAGAATAGATCATATGTTAAACCATAAAACAAATACCAACAAATTTAAGAAAACTAAAATCATATCATGTATCTTTTCTGATCACAATAAAGTAAAACAAGAAAATCAGTAACAAAAGGAAATCTGGAAAATTCAAATATGTACAGTTCAAACAATATATTCCTGAGCATCCAATGAATTGAAGAAAAAATCAGAAGGAAAAGTTTTAAAAGTCATGAGACAAAAATGGAGATGTAACATACCAAAAATTATGAATTAACAATATAGTACCTCACTGTTAGGCTAATGGTGTTGTGTCACCAACAACTGAATCTCTTGAAAGTATAGAAGTAGTAGCTGCCTGCTTATCTTTGGTAATAGCACCATTCACTATATGGACAGCTTTATGATGAGACAAGTCTTCCAACAAACCCTGGTCCTAGTTCTACTGTATACAATCTTTGTCTTTGAACAGGGCTAAGGGCATAATCTAGCTACTCAGCATTCTGTAGGTCCACGAAAATAGAAAGAACCTCTTACCAAAGCCGTAAGTGATGCTGAAGGAAGTATTAAAAAACAGGATTAAAATGATGAATCAATGTTAAATTTAAGAAATTTGAAGTCATCAAATCCAAAAGGGAGATTAGAAATAGATATCCAAAAGATGGATATACAGAACCAGAGATCACCAAAATATGGTGATTTAGAAGCCTGACCTCAAATTCTTTGACATGCCAGGCATAGTGGTGCATGCCTGTAATCCCAGCACTCAGGAGGCTGAGGCAGGAGGATCACTGCAAGTTCAAGATGAGCCTGGGCTACAAAGTGAATTCAAGGCCAGCCTGAACTGCATAGTGAGATTCAGTCTCAAAAAAAAATTCTTTGACATTCTTCTTACTAAGTGGTGGTGTATTTGTCCTTCTCTTTTGACTCTAATTATACCTACTATTGCTTCAACCAACAGAGTATAGTAGAAATGATATTATGGGATATCCAAGCCTAGATCAGAGCAGTTTCTGTCATTCAATATTCAACAGTTTTAACCCATTAAAAAACCGTTTATTTTTCACTTATTAAAAAATTAAATTTTACATATAACCTCAAGGAATTTTTCAAAATTCAATGTATTTTCTCTGGGAAAAATATAGTTTAAAGTGTCAGGAAATAGTCTTGTTCTGATACAATGATAGATATCAGAGTTGTTCTTTATCCAGTTTTAAAAACAGTCTGTGTAGTAAACACAGGTTTATCATAAATTTTTTGTCCCTTCAAAGATGAGTTATCTGCACTAATTTTTAGTATTTGTAATGGTTTTTTCTTTCTACTTATCAAATAAAAATATCCAATAACTCTTAAATAACAATTTGTGCTATATTTTTCATATTTGTGTGATTTATCTTCAGCAATTTCTTATATACATTAAAATGTCACATTAAGGGCTTGTATATTGCAAATAATTTTTGAGTTTATTTTAGACTTTGTTATATAACCACAATCCAGTTCATATGGTTAAAAGTGGCAAATTAATGGTTAGCTCAATTTGTCATTTTCTAGGCTGTGTTTGATGCTAATGGTACCACTACAGCCAAAAGTAACATAATTGTTCTAAACCATTCTTCTTGTATTCCATGACTGAGACTGACTAAGGATCACAGAAAATACTGCAGCACTGCACCAAAGAACCAGAGACTGGGCCAAACAAGCAGCAACCTCTCATCTACAACAAATTGAGGAGGTGGGATCTTCCATCAGACTCAAAACCTCAAAACAACCTACACCTGGAAGGGACCTCAGAGAAGTAGTCATTGTCCAGGGGTTCTAAATACTAGCAATAAAGCAACCCAAGATAGACCAGCATCACCCTAGGAATTAAACTAAAAAAAGAAAAAAATGAGAAAACACTTAAACAAGATGCAGCCTCTGGAATCCAGTTCACCAAAGGCAAAATCAAGGTGCAGTGAGGTGGGCCAATCTGAAAGCCTTCTACCAGGCCTCTCTGAAATGGTGATAACAAAGCCATAAGGCTCTGGGAAAAATCAAATCAGAAATAATTTCTCAAATAACTGCAGAGATGGTGTCCACAATGAAGACCATGCTTACTGACTCTAGAACAGATACGGACAAGCAAATAGACAACTTTTAAAAAGTATGGAAGCTATGAACTCTCAGCATAGGAAAGAAATGGAATTCATAAGGCAGATTCAAGTAGATATCCAGGACAATAAAAATTCTATTGAAAGTACTCATAGCAGATTAAGCCAGTGTGAGGAGAGGATCCTCAGATATAGAAGACAGACTAGCAGTTAGCGATCATGAATGAACAATTTCTTAAAAACAGCAAGCAATGATGAGTAATCGATCCAGCACCTGCTAGATGAGGCAAAGAGGAATAATTTAGAATTGATTGGAGTCAATGACAAAGCAGAAGATATCACAAATGATATTAAAAAAACTTTGCAGAGATGTTGTGGCAGAAAACTTCCCTGGTAGAGAAAAAGAATTTGACGTACAGATAAACAAGGCACATAGACTCCAATTAGCAATGATCCAAAAAAAATCTATAGCCAAGCATATCATAGTCAAGATTCCAGAAATTCAACACAACAATAGAGTCTTAAAATCTGTTAGGGAAAAGAAACAAATCATCTATAATGGAAAGCCAATCAGAATCACAGCTGATTTCTCAGCACAAACTCTCAAGTCAAGGAGATCTTGGAGTTAAGTATTTCAAGTTCTAAAGGAAAACAACCTTCCACTCAGATTAATGTACCCTACAAAACAATCTTTCAAAACTGAGGGAGAAATAAGACACTTCCATGACAAAGAACATCTGAAGAAATTTATGATCACCAAACCAGGTCCAAAATGTTTTGAAAGGCATTCTAGAAAGAGATAACATGGTCTACAACTCCATGAACCCCAACAGAAGGAATCCACCAGGCAAGGCAAACAAACAGAGGGAGAGGGAAAAAAAGAAGGGGTGCCAACAACAGGAAAATAACATGACAAGGATAAGTCAATATATATCAGTTATAACCATCAATGTTAATGTTCTCAATTCACCAATCAAAAGATACAGACTGGCAGAATGTATCAAGAAATAAGATCCAACAACATGCTGAATACTTAGAAATTCATAGGCTGAAAGTCAAAGGATGGAAAACAATAGTGCATGTAACAGGGACTCAGAAAAAAGAAGGGATAGCTATTCTATTTGTAGACAAAGTGAATTTCAAGCCAAACCTGATTAAGAGAGATGAAAAAGGTTACTACATCTTTGTAAAGGAACAACTCAAGAGGAAGAGATAACAATCATAACAAATATATATATATATAAAATACCAGTGCACCCAACTATATAAAACAAGTATTAGTGGGCATGAAAGATAAAAAAGCACTAATACAATTGTATTGGTGATCTCAATACCCAGTGTCACAAAAAACAGTCATAACTTACAGATGGCTTCATTTGCCAATAGTTTCATGGTAGGGTAGTAAGGGTGGGCATGAGCACTAAATTGCTACATAGTCTGTAGTTTGTCTTTCTAATTGTCCTTTCTAAAATAATCAGGTGTCCTTTAAAGCAACTTTCTTAAATTCTCAAATCTAATCAAGGACAAGATCTTAGTTCCCATGTTTTCCTCCTTGACTTGTATCTTTTCCCCCTTTATCTTCTCTTACTTTTCTTTAAAATTTTTTACTTCTATTCCTTATCTTCCAATTTTTGATTCATCTACTTCATATTTATACCATTTCTCATTGTCTAATTTGTTTGATACAAATTAGAGGTTGCTTCTGACTGGAGCAGCAGAATGAATATAGAGTCAAAGTCAGCCTCATGGAAATTAAGTTTAATAGGATGCAAAGTTGATGAAAATCAAGGGAGAGTTTTGAACAATATAGTGGGGAAAAATCCATTGATTTACCAGTATATATGATACCTGAGGTGAAAGATAGTTAAAAAGAGCTATACCAAATATTCCTGGGAAACCACACCCCCAAAATATAGTACATTTACATTTGAATAACTTCTAAGTGAATTGTCAAAAACCATGATTAGACCAGGCATAGTTGTCTAATCCCTGCTACTAGGAAGGATGAGGCAGAAAGATCACAAATTTGAGGTTAGCCTAGGCAATTTAGAAATACTGTCTCAAAATGAAACAGTAAAAAGGCCTGGGAATGTAACTTAGTGCTTCCTAGGTTCAATCCTCAGTACTGAAAACAACTAAAGCAAACAAATCTGGTAAAGAAGAACAAGAAAACAATGCTCTCACAGCTTTAGGTTCTCTGCTGCTGACTTCCTATGATTACGGAGATTTATACTAACTTTGGGATTGAAGGAATTTAAGAGATATTGTAATATAATCACACTATGTGATTATAACATGTCCCACATTTCCTTTCAGCTGAATGTAATTTGAGTTCTACTTGCAAAACAGTTGGCATGCAAATGCTAAAAGATTTGCACATCCTAGTAGATGCATCTATTTTACAAAATAGAACTAGTCACTGCTCTTAAATTATCATATTTTGAGCAATCAGGTGAGAAGGCTTGGCCAAAGAAGAAAAGTTCTAAATAGTCCTCCACATAATTAAATTTTGGATTTCACATTACAACCTAAGAAAACAGCATTTTTCATGACAGAACAGTACATGATCTTAAAAATTCTACTGTATCTGTTTAATTTTTCTAATATAACTTTAGAATGCTTGTTGAAACCTTCTTAGTGTGATGTCAAGACTCCTACATGTGAAGAAGTTTAGACGTAAATGAAAAATTTGTCTTTCTAAAGTGTAATTTTAAAAAAATGCTATGTTTATATGAAGCCAGAACTTTGAGCATTAGGTTATAAATAAAGTTGTACAAAGCTAAACATTTTTGATAATGAAACAAGCAAATCCACACTCTCACTAGAGCAACAGGAACAAATCTGTCTCAGTTCAATCAGAAAGAATAGTCTGTCTCATTATAAATCACTTTTTTTTTTTTTTTTTTTGGTACCTGGAATCAGGCTCAGGATGTCATGCTTGCTGGGCAGGTGCTGTGTCACTAAGCTATACTGGCAGCCCTAAATCACATAATTTTGTGTTAACATAGCTGGGATTTCCCAAGTGATAAAGGAAGGGATGCTGGAACACTTTTCTCTCTGTGTGTCTTCTTTCTCACATTTATTCCTCATTTCCCTGTGATTTCCTAATGTTTCTTCCAACATTGTCAGCCATTTATTTTTATCCACTAGAATGTGAATTGAATTTAACATAAAAAGAAAGCACTAAAACAACTTTCACGTACATTTGAACTTCAGCTACTATCTGTACTTGGCAGTAAAACAAGCATAGTTTGGCAGGAACTTCACAGTGATAACAGCGTACCTGCTGGAGATACAGCATTCATGTAGATGATATATATGTATTTGCTATTTTCCCTCAGAAAATCCAATAGTATTAAGAGGTTAGTTAGCAAGTGAATGGGATCTTATGCATAGTAGCTCATAAGTCAGTGTATTTCTTTTGAAAATATAAGGAGCCGCATCACATGGCTTTTCATATCTCCCCCAACAAACACAGAACAACCATGCTTTATTCACAACTTTGTGCCCATGCTGAATGTATGAGATGCAAACACCATCGAGTCACAAGATATGATCATGACCTCATAAGGCTAAAGAAAGAAATAAGCCTACAATGGCTGGCCCAGTGCCCTTCGGTGTCTCAAGCAAATGTCAGCAACAAAAAGGTCAGAGGAAGCGGAAATGGTAGGAGAAGACACACTTTCAAATAACTTTTGAAACCTCTTTTTAAAGTGGAAAAGAGTACTATATTCCTGCAACCTAAACACTACCTGTCCTCAAGTTCCTGCGAAATGGGATCTCAGAGTAACATTGTCTTCAAGTAGTGTTTCCACATTTATTCCAGTTGTATGAGAGTCACTGACAGAAGAAAGAAGCACTATTTTTTAGAAATATTATAATATAACAGTGATTTAAAGAATAACTACACCAGTTGAGTGTGTTGGTGCCTGCTTGTACTCCTAGCACTCTGGGAAGCTAAGGCAGGAGGATGGCAAGTTTGAAACCAGCCTGGGAAACTCAATGAGTTAGCAAGACCCTGTCTCAAACTACAACTTAAAAAAGATCTAGTGACAAAACACAGCCTTGATTTTAATCCCCAGTACAAAAAAAAAAAAAAAAAATCATCACTTACCTGGAACTTACTATGAATCAAGGACTGTTTTTAGTACTTTTTATATATTATCATGGGAAAATGGACATGGATTCATACAGGCCTGCATCTGACTCTTGATTATGTCGTTTTACAGCTGCATGGTTGTGAGGAAGAAGATTCTTAAACTTCTCTTATGTAAGTTTCTTCAAATGTAAAATATTCTTAGGGTTGTTATAGAAACAGATTAGAGCAGCTGTGCTAAATACCAACAGGGTACTGTCACAATAGTCATTTTCTTCATGTGTGGGACATCCTTGTAGCTTTAGCTGACACAAATCGTTTGGTGAAGATTGTCAGGGCCTCTGAGTAGCCATTCTGACATTCAATCGGAAGGGGTCATTCACATGAGTGTTCACGAGGTTCAAGAAGATCGCATGACTCTTTTGGCTTAAAAATAGTTCCCTTTTCTATGACCTGTTTTCTACAAACAGTGAAAAGTTTAGAAGCAAGAAGCCTGATAGGCTTCACCAGAACCAAAAGAGACGTAGTAAGAGTGGCATGTGCATCGAGAGTCAAATTACCCTTGCTTACAGGATCCTGAGATTTAAGATTTTATTTTCCCAGAAGGGCATTTATAGACAGATATCTAAACATCTGTGCTATTATCAGAAATATTTATTTCTTGTAAGCGGGCACTCATTAAAATATATGTTCTTTACATAATTTTCTTTTGTCAAAAACATCAAATATACAATATTTGTAGCCCCATCCACCACCAATAAAGAATATAGATGATTTACATTGATAAATCTTAGTATTAGAGGACATTAAAACAGTCAACAACCAGGAAACTGCTTAACCTGATTTTGCAAGTGAAGGAAAGAATGTGAGCCCAGAAAGAGACTATGTGACTTAACCACAGCTACAGCTAGTAAAGGGCAAAGATAAAGAGCAGGATCAGTGAACTCTGAATTTCAAAACATGATGCTTTGTTCAATAAATTTTGTCAACTTTCAATAATTTATTGGTCTTTTCTGTGGTTATGCTTGTGGAATTCAGAATGGATTTTGTTGCTGTTCCTTAGTATAATGTAATCAAAACAAAGCAAATTAAATTTAAAATCACACACACACACACACACACACACACACACACACACACCTCTATTGAGAAAACTTTTCCTCAAACAGTGAACTACTGTGAAAAGAAAAGGAAAACTACAATGAAAGAAACCTTGAAAGAACTTAGTGAAATGGAGCCAATGAGGTCACTGTGGAAGCAGAACTTACAATTTCTTTATTTTTTTTTATATAAAAGAAAATAAAACAAAAGGGGGCAGTACAGAGCAGATCAGAACAGGACAACATAGGCAACACAGTACTTTACATTAAGTCAACTGGGCATCAATAGTATCTAACACCATATCTCTTACTCTGCTATAGTTGAGCATAGTTTCAATTACAATAATATCAAACATAACACAATAGTATAAAGCCATGCATATAATGAAAGAATTCCAGGGCTTTCGGAACCGAATAACAGAAAATGATCAATGGGTATTATAATACCCATTGATAAAAAGAAAAAAATTTGTTTGGACTATCACACATATTCACATTCCAATGAGACACAATGTGGTAGACAGAACCAATGGTAATAGAACAACAACAACAAAAAAGCATGGTAGGACTTCTAAGAAGGATAATATTAAATGAGCAATAGCTGTCATAATGTTTTCTTCAAAACACCTATTCATATCATCACGTATGATATAGTCAAACAAAACAGGATAACACCATTCCAACTGATGATTGAAAACTTTGAAAGACTTCGAAGCTATGAGATGGGGTCTCATGCTTACCATAGAGTCTTATATACTCTTATCAAATCTCATATTAGGGAGATTATATGGTATTTACCCTTGTGAGTTTGGTTTATTTCACTTAAGAGAATGGTCTCAAGTCGTGTCCATTTATTTATAAATATCTCGATGTGATCATTCTTTATAGCTGAGTAGTACTCCATTGTATAAAAATGCCACAACTTTTT
>PVJX010033497.1:0-19652 GCA_004027295.1 Dolichotis patagonum | reverse complement strand
TGTACCTGAGCACAGTGCTGATTCATGTACTTACAAAATGCCATCTTGTATTCTTACTGATTGCTGTTTCAGACTTTTCTACTCTGCTGGTCCTGCCTGATGGCCTGTGCCTTTCTTAGTTACTTTTCTCATTGCTGAGACAAAATACCTGACATCCAAAGTTAAAGGGGGAAAGCTTTATTTGGCTTTCGGTTTTTAGAGGTTTCAGTCCACATCAACTGGTTCCAAGGCAGGGTGGCACATAGTAGAGAGGCAACATGGTTGTAGAAGGCAGAAAAAGCAATGAGAAACACACACACACACACACACACACACACACACAGAGAGAGAGAGAGAGAGAGAGAGAGAGAGGTCTTTCTGTCCCTTACATTGTGTAAGGCTACCTACCTTAGGGTGGGTGTTGCACTCATAATCTTATTTCCAATATTAGACCATGAATCAGTCACAAACTCTAGATTCAGACACTTCCAAAAAGCCCAATTCCCCATGACTGCATGAGCTTTGGGGAGATATCCAGATACAAACCATAACAGCATTGAAATTCTTTTCTTCTACCTTTGTGAAATCTACAATTATTGTTTTCTATAGTCATCCTACTGTACAGTAACAGCAGAATTTGTCATTACTTGCTATTCCTAACCTGGTACTCATTGCTCAGTTTTTCCCTGTGCCATTCTTCTTATTACCTTCTTCAGTCTCTGGTAACTGCTGCTGTATTCTCAACTTCTATGAGATCAACATTTTTAGATTCCATGCATAAGTGAGAACATGTGATACTTGTCTTTTGTGCTGGGATTACAGGTATGTGCCAGCATGCCTGGCTCTTGAACTGTTTTTGACAGGCAAGTTGGTTCAATTTTCTATGGTATAGTAGTCCAAGATACAACAGACAAATTAACTTGATCTTCCATTTTTTTAGACTTATTTATTGCTTACACAATGTAGCAGACATACCACCAAGTATCAAAACATATGCAGCATGTAAGATAGTCAGAGGAGGAGGTAATGTGACTTTGGGAGGCATAATTAAGTGAAGTTACTCATGAAATTATTTGCAATTCTTCATTTATAATTCATCATTCTAAAGAAAGTGTCAACCATAGAGCAAATGGCTTAACAATAGAGCAAGATAAAATAAAGCTGGAAAAAATAAAAAGAAAACTAAAAAACAAGATAGAGTTTAAAGCAGGATTATGATATAAGAAACCCCATTAGACCTCAAATTGCTATTAGAATTTTGTATATGTGGAGTATAAGTTTGTTTTGAGTAGAGGAATATGAGAGGAAAAAAGCTTAACCTGGGAGCTCTCAAAAATTAATATAACAACTAAAATCTCCACAATAGAGGAATCAGCAGAGAATGTTCAGCTCTTCCCTGACTGTATATTATGAACCCTAAAGAGTTGTTTCTTACTAAATGGAGAGGCTTCCTTAGTTGTGGAAAAATATAACTAGTTGAAATGCAATCTCCTGAACCATGTTGGAAAGATAATGTCGCAGGAAAACCAGATTAGTGAGGAAAGAATGTAATGTTTTTATGACAATGGTTTTACTGTGTGAATTCCGTGCACTTTAAGGTTAACCTCAATTCCACTTTTAGTCTCTGCTTGGCTACCGCCCGTAGAACCACTCTAGCTGTTTGCATAAAGTCCCAAACTGGTCTGTCTCCTCGAGCCTTCTTCTTTCCCTGTGTTTGCCTTTGATAATATGGGGTAAATGTAGCATAACAAAAGTACATACCGTCTGTAAAAATCCACTTCTTTCTTGCCCTGCAAATGTATGCCCAAGATGATTTAGACTTAACACCCTTTTACTGGAACCATAACAGGTAGTGATTTCTTTTCTTGGTATTAAAAATTATCTGAAAAATTTCATGCTCCCAGAATCCAAATGTTGCTAATATCATCAGGTTCTTAATTACCCTAAAGGAAGTGAAGGCATACTATAAATTGCTAAAATTAATCATAGTCCCTACACCTGGGGAAAAGTTTAGTTGCAACACTTGAACCATAAAACCAGATGGTACACTATGTTTATATAAGCTGTTTGCCCAGAAACTGAACCAGATTTGTAAACACTAAATCAATATTTGAGGGTTAGATCCCAGCTGTTTTTCAGGATGCCATTAAGTTACTAGTGTTCATCAGTGGATCTCAAATAAGAGGCATCTTTTAGCCTGGCCACCGTACCTACATTCCTCAGTTTCACGGCAGCCAGGTGCACATTTCAGCCACTTCCATAGGACTCAATAAACCTAACACAGATTGTCGCCATACTGCCATGATTTTTTTCCTCAAGAGCTTTATTCATTTAGTGCTGGCAATAACTAACCAATGGGCTGATTGTTTATTTGCTTGGGATCCCTTCTTAAATGCTCAGTGACCATTGACTCACTTCAACTTGCATGTGGTTTTGTTTTAACTTGCCATTTTACTGTTACCAAGGACCTCAATGGTTTACACTTGCCATATATCAATAAACTTTTGTTTTTAATAATTTGAAAGATCTGCTATGCTCGCTGTGACACATGGCAGAGGGGTCTTAAAATTAATAAGAGCAGTTAAGTAAGTATTTTATCAAATTATTTGTTTGGGAACCCCTGAAATCAATATGCTAAATTTATTCTGACAAGAAAGCAATAAAAAGGTTGTTTCTATGTTCCCTACTTCATCAAGCTAAACATTTCAGCAAAAGCTGATGTGGTTTCCAAGCTTTTATGTTTACTTTTATTAAACCAGAATGCAGTTCCATCCGGATCTCATGTGTGTACTTCCTGTCCTGTTAAATGGAAATACTGTGGATAAAACAGGAAGTTGATCTTTATAGTAGACTCCCACTTGAAGTAGGGAGGCAGACTTAGTGACTACAAATAACTTTAGCTCATTATCTTCTATGCAAATCAAATTTTAAGTTAGAATTACTGGGCTTTTTTGACTTTTGCTAAATTGCTGTTATGTTAGCAAGTTAGCAAACTCCTCAAAGCACATTCCTTTATCTAAAATGAAGAAAAACTCCTAAAAATGATTAAAACAATCCTTTCAAAAATTATGACTTAGAAAATTATTACTCTGAATCACATCATAATTTAAATGTTTTTTATATATACAGTATTAAAATGTACTAACACTTCAATCAGGACTATATATTCTTAATGTGTATTTGGAAAACTGGAACGAACAGCATTAGTCCATTCTAAAACCATTTATAAATGTGGAGAGGTACATGTACTAATTTTGAGCATCTTCAGATTTAAGGAAATTTTAATAAAAATAGCAGCCTTCTGGAGATGATTTGAGGAGAAAGTTGGAGTGATAATTGATAGTGTATAAACTTACATGAATGATTAAATGGGTAAAACTTTCAAATCAATTTGACAAATAAGAGACTCTATTATACTGGGAGAACATACTATGAAACCTAAACTATATAAAAGAGTTTGGACTTGGTGTTTGAATTAGCAGTTGTTTTAAGAACAGAATAGCCTAGGACTAACATATATGCTCACAAAGTGGTTAACTGGAGTTGAAAAATTAGTTATTTCATAAGTGATACTGAATCAGCCAGCTGTATAAAAAAACTGTAGTAATAATCTTTGAATTTCTAGTCCCTGGACCATGAATTATTGGTGAATTTTTAAAAAGTATATGTAAAATTGAAACAAACATAAAATGAGAAAAATTATAGGCTATTTGCTTCAAGTGGTAAATAAAAATATATTCTAAGCAAAAATTAATAAAGATATTTTGTTGATCATATGCAAATGAAAATTAATGTGATAAATATTTTAAGTTAATTTTAAAGCAACAAATTGCAACCATTTCCAATTGATAAAAACAACTTAAATAGGGATAATTTATGAAGAATTCAGTATACTAGTAATAAAAACTGTAGTATCCCAAGAAAAACTGGCTTTAAGAGAAAAATGAATGACTCAAAGGTGTCATACAGGAGATTTATAAATCCATTGGACTATTAGAATATATATTTTTAAAGGACATCAGATAATATATTCTTTATTTCAAGTTGACACATAATTTTAAATTTAATTTTGTTCTTGAAGTTTATGTAGTCATATAATTTGAAATATAGAGGCAAAATGTCCCAAACTCATCTATTCCCTGTTTATCACTTCAATCCCACAAGATAGCCAGTATTCACAATTGCTTATAGAGGTTTTTATTTATGTATGTTTTCATTAATATTAATGAGACTTTGGTGAAAAGTTTGTGTGAAAACACTCTGGGTGACAGTGAAATTTGATGATAGTCTCTCTAGAAAGAAATTTAGCTTTGCAAGTTTTAATATTTTTACTTTCTCATTTGAGGGCTCTGTTTCAAAGAAAATTCAGAAATCAACTGTGATTTAAGATTATCAGTCTTAACCATTAATAATCAACCACCGTTTGAAATGCACCTACACTGCAGTGCAAATATTCCATTTTCCTTTCATTTCTGTGATTAAGACTATGTGTGTTCTTAATTCTTTTTTGTGTGTGTGTTCTTATTTTTTGAAATTATAGAAAAGAATGATGAGAAAAGAAAGAGGAGGAAGAGTTGAAAGTATATGGAGGGAAGAGAAGGATAGAAGGTTTTATAGTGACCTATCTTTGCTACCCAACTTATTCACTCATTGATTTATTTTTATTCAAAATATACATCCCCTTTTCTTGACTAGCAATGTTCTAATCTTTGGAGACATGTCACTGTGGTGGAGAGAGGGGACCTTCCCTTCCTATGTGGCTCAAAGGATAATCCTTACAGAGAATTATGTGATGACAGTTTGCTCTCCTAATTTCACACAAAGTTTATTATTCCTTAATCTTTTAACCAAAAATGATTTAATTTTTCAAAAAAAGTTCATCTGTCTGTCTTTTCTCTCTGTTTGTCTGTCTAGCAGTTTGTCATATGGTCTTATTAAGTCAGTAAGTGTCTAGGCTGGGCTCAAATTTGGTATCCTCCTGCCTCAGCCTCTGAGGATTATAGGAATGTGTCAAAACAAACAAACAAACAAACAAAAAAAAAACAAACCACCAAACAAACCAAAAAAAAGCAACTACTCTGGAATTCTAAATAGAATGACATTTTATTTTTTATTAATTCTGAATGAACTGATATTTTTGTATCACCTGCACATGTAAGATTTAGGAATTTCTCTAAGTATATTCAGGTCAAGTTTTAAGGTCTAAGTTATTTTATAGGTTTATTTATATATGTGATTTCCCAATATTCACCAAATTTATGTCAATGCATGCAATGCAAATCTAAAACACTGAAATGGAATGAAAATATTTTTAAAATATTTAAAATATACTACAGAGATATTCTTGAGCAGTGCAGAGAATACAAAGATGAATAAAGTGAAAAGGAAAAGCAGATATATTATAACCCAACAATTTTAAGAATTCAATTACAGGGGCATCATAAACAGTAGTGAGTTGAGTCATTAGTTAACACTCATAATTTAATAAGAAAATAAGAATGCATATGGAACAGGGAAAGATAATTCATAAAAAATCAAAAGACCAATAAAAAAAGAAATGGTGGAGTCTCATTACCAATGCATAGTAACACATACACAAAACACTATTTATAAACATGATACAGCAATGGAACAGCGACAATACCACTTTCAGAGCAGAATACAGACAAATTAGTGTTTTGTGCACTGGTGGAAGTGTAAGTGGCTATGACTTCAGTGGGAATGATCTACCAAGTATGTATTAATGTTAAATAGACAAAACACTCATCAATTCAATTTCAGGAATTTATCTTAAATTGCATCAGTTGAAAAAATAAATATAAAATTACATTATAATGCAACAACACTCTAAAATTGCAGTGTTTTAACAGAAAAAAAACTTCATGTGTTAACCTATGAGATGTCCATAATGTTCTTTAAAAAGACAGATGCAAGCTGAGGAGTGATTTACCACCTACTTTTTCAAAAAACAAATAAAAATTAAAAAGGAAACAATCCTTCTCCTGTTAGTCTAAATTTGTATATTTGATTGTTATAAATAAAGATAGATAAAGCTTCAAAATGATATACACTCGATTATTTCAGGGAGTTTGATATTATTAGTGCTAGGGAGAAAATTTATTGTCTTTTGAGTGATATTTTAGCAATTACTATTACTTTACATGAGTTAATTTTGCTTTTAAATGTAGCTCATGAACCTTAATAGTTTTACAGTGTAAAAAGAAAGCAAAACAATTTACATTAATTTATATGTAATTTTGCAACTATTCAGCACACATAATTATTTGGCAAATTTGATATTGTATGAAAAAATTTTTAAATGTGATAAGGTTCAAGTTATTAGATCGATTCTAAAATTGTTTAAACACAAGGCCTGTTAGAATGCTATTCTGGATTATTCACTTTACATAATGAGGAGTTTGCATAATATACCTTGCCCTTGAGAATAAATTTACATTCATAGTTTTAATCTTTTTCTCCTAACATAGTGATAGATATCTTTTTCTCTTTTATAGCAAAAATTGAATTAATTCCTTACAAATTTTGGATAAAAGAAATTTAAAATAATATGACCTTCTCTCAGTGTGTATTTATATACTTGTACAATTCGTATGAGCAATTCTCTGGAGCAAATGAGTAATATTCTAAAAAGGACGGTGGAATGAGAAGAGTAATGAAATTAAAGTTGAGTAAGTAAGCCCTGTTCCAAATGCTGAGTATAAATTGCTACTTAGGAAAATATGCGCTTTCGGTCAATTATGTTAGACTTTCAGTAACTCTTAGAAAACTACTAAGAACCTTAGAGGCTGTCCATTTATCTGTCCTCATTTGGTTATTGAGGAAACTAAAATGTTTGTTTCTTTGTTTTACTTCATGTTTGTTTAAAGGTGATTAATTTCTTCAAATAGCCAATAATCAGTATTCATGCTGCAACTGCTTAGACATGTGGTCTGCAAATACTTTCATCTCAAGATCTTTTTATATGCTTGAAAAACATTAAAGACCCAAATAAAATTTTGATAGTGTTAAAAAAATTGATTTATATACATATAGTAGAAATTAAAATGAAAATTATTTACTAACTCTTTAAAGTGACAAAATAACTCATTATTGGAGGCATAAGCTTGTTTTTATGAAAAATAACTGCATTTCTTAAAAAGAGAAATTGAATTTTATAATTTATTTAATAATCTCTTTAATAGTATTTAATAGAGAACTACTGGATGTTTGTATGTACTTATATTTATTGTCAAAACTCCAATACACACTTGTGAAAGAACAAGATTGAAAAGTGAAAAGAATAATTTTGATACCATGGATGTAATAAAAAGGTCCAAAGAACCAGATCATAGTTGAAGATGCTGTTCTAAAATACTTAGCAACTGCCTGGAAGAAAAGAGAAAGATTGAATGTTTATCTACTAGGTTATGTAAAATAGATGACAGAATCATGAAATTTAGCTCACTGTAATGTGAATATTCTGAAAAAAATTAATTGAATTATTTTCATCTGGCTTAGAAAGACATAGATACAAGTAATTTTCATTTATGGAAAACCCCTGCTAGAATCAATATTATGAACAATTCTAAGAATTCCATCTTTTTTCTTTATTTTTAGAAATCTTGAAGGAACATTCAGTTCGCAAAGTTATATACTTTCTGCTCCCTGACTCCTTATAATTGAAGAAAGACAGGCTTTGATCTTTTGCTCTTCAATCAGAAGAACTTTGCCCAGAATAAAAAAAGGAAGGAGGTTTGAATGGTGAAAGAGAAAAATTACAACAAATGTATATTACTATACCAAGTGAGAATTTTCCTTTTTTTGTTCTCTACTGTTCCTAGACTAAAGATAACAAGTTACTGTTTTCTAATAATGGTCTATAGGTTGATCTTGAAACTAATTCACACATTGAAGGTTGTCAGATACACTACAAGGGTCTACTGAATAAAGACAAAAATTTAAGATTTGAACAATGAACACATTATTCCACATCATGCATATAACCTTTCATAAAGGGGTACCTAGTAAGTCGCTTGATATTGCACTAAATTTGAATATATCATTAAATACCATTATGGGGAAATTAAAGCTGATTGTTGTTATGAGCCTGACCTCCATGTCAACCTCCATAGCAAAGTATCCCATTTTCCACCTTAAACCTTTGTCAAATATTTTATGCAGTACAATCAGCCATCTTCTAATAGAAATGCTCCTGAGTAAAATATTCTTTGCTTGTAAACCACTATTCACATTTGAAAGTTTAGAAACTTTCAGCAGATTCTTTGAGTGGCATATTTGTTGGAAAGTGGGAAGCCTCGACTTTGTAAACTCTTTTTTAATGGTGAGTCTTTGATGAGAAGCTGTGCTTAATCGAAAGGAAGGTCACAGCCCCTTCCCCTTGCACCAGAAAGGTCTTTCTAACACCAGTAATTTCGAGAAGAACTAAAGAAGTAATTAAGCTGCCAATAACTATGGAAGTCTCTTTTGTAATAAATTGCCCTTGCCCTCTATTTATTTTGGTCAAGAAACATCTTGCAGCATTTTATTTTTATCTGTAGCTGGTACTGCAAGTTAATTTTTTATTTCACGCTAAAACAAAGTCAGGACAGAAAAATGATATTCTAAAAAAATGTGGCTAGTTTCCGTATTACACATTTAATTTTAAAATGCAGATCTACAATGAAAAGAAACAACTCTAGAGATGTCAGGATTAGGTTTTCGTCTGACCTCTATATGACTGGGAATCTATTTCAGACCCTACTCAATGGATACAGGACAATGGTTGTCATTATCATACTTATCTTTCTGTGCTAGCTATAATTTTACAGTCCTGCTTTTATCCTTTGTGGAGTTATTGGGAGCTCACAGAAAATCAGGTTTTAATTTGTTTTATTAAGAAGGAAACTATTTAAAATAAATATTTGGAATAGTAATTCTGGTTTAAAAATAAGATAAAGGGTAATTAAGAGGTAAGAATGGCAATGAGGAGGGTAGAGCCATTTAGGAAGGGGTCAGGTATAGTCTGAAATACCTTATTTCACACACTAATTTTTTATTCAAAAATTTCAGTTAAGTGTTAAGAGAAATAACTTATTTAAAAAATTTTTTTTTTCAATATAATCATGGGTTAAATACGGATGAGAACCTTCAATTTAGAAACTTACAATTTTGTTCTCCAAAATGATTCCTTGGACATCAAAAGGCTCTGTAATAGTGATTTATTATAATTAAAGTTCTTTGCATGTTCCAAAATTCTTAGATGACCAGTCAAATATTAATAACTATGGCAACTGGGTGATGGGTACATAGTAATTTGTGCAACTTTCCCTTCTTGATATTATTTGAAAGTTTTCATTGGAACAAGATTAAAAGTGATAAGATTAAAACTGACCTAATAGCTTGAAATAGTCATTGATGAAAAAAACTGTATCTGAAGATTAAAACTATTTCAACGGATGGTATAAATTTACTTTTATACTATTTGAAGTTTTTGATAAATTGAAAAGGTATAACAAAATTCTGAAACTAGTTTACTGATGAAGGATGAGAAATGCCATTAATACATCAGCAAAACTCAATAGAGGGACACAGAGATACAAGGAAGCGCAGGAGTGAATATCAGCTATGGAACAGGAAAGACCAGATTTGGAGGCAAGGGAAAAAAATACATTAAAATGGAAACACACAAGTACAGAACAAAGCAGAAAAAAAATGCCGCAAGCATTAACTTTACTAGGAGAAACTTTCAAAAGAAATGAATAGATTTTAACCACCAATACATAGAGAAATCCACAGATCTGAGAACTAGGTCTGCTTAGCCTTCAAGTAAGCAAAATTCTAAACTCATGTCCTTGCTAACTCATTCCCAGTCACTGATAATCCTTCCTTCTTTCCCACTTTTGTCTCCAATACTATTTTCTGAAGACATTTGACCATTCCAGATTATATATAACTAAATTTGAAAAAAATATGGAAATGAGGAGAGTCCGGCTTACAAATATCTTTGTTTATTTTTGTGGAAAGAGTAGGAAAATTATTTGGCATAAGCAAGTTACAGAATCTTAAATAATTAGAAAATTTTGCTTCAAGGTGCTTGTTCATCATTTTAGTGTTATTATAATTATTATTTTAGCTAATGTTTATGACATGTGTTATAGTCATTGAATTTGGTACACATAAATGATGCATCCTAAATTTTTTTACATCTGCTTTTCCTCCCCCCATCCTTAATGTCTTCTACCCCTTCCTATTGGCAAAAGATCTATCATCTTGATTATTTTTATAAATGTTTTATTTTACTCTGTATTTGTACTTATGTGAGAGAAATCATATGGTTTTTGAGCTTATGCGTCTGATCTGTTTCACTTAATATTTTTTTCCAGGTCTGTCCATTTTTCTATAAATGTCTCAAATTTATGCTTCTTTATAGAAGACTGATATTCCATTATGTATAGATAGCACACTCTTCATCCATTCATGTATGAATGGACATATAGGCTGCTTCCAGGACTTAGTTACTGTGAATTGTGCTGCTAGCAACACTCATATATATGTATTGTCTAATTCTGAGATAGGGGAGAGAAACTCCCAGCCTACTAGCTGTGTCCAGTACGAGTTTGTGCTCTCTAAAATCGAAGAATGAATTTTAGGAACAATGAAGATTAACAGCAAAATATATTTATTGAGAGAAAGAAAGCTTTTATCTGAGAGAGAGACAGAGACAGAGGGGTGGGGAGGGAGAAGGAGAGACAGAAGGGATTGTGTTGCCAAAGACTCTGTCTTTTCTGGGGAATTTTATAGAGCAAAACTGCAAAGTGAGGGAGGTCTAAGGTGGGGAAAACATGGGAATTCACAAGGTGGGGCAAAACTATGATCAACCAATCAGATTACAAGTATAATTGCTCAGGTAAAATTGATTAAATTGAGGACAAATGGGGAAAGCAGGTCTCCTAGCAAGCAGGCAAGGAAACAGAACAGGACTTTTGCTTGTAGGGGTTGGGATAGTGGCTCCTTCTGGCTTTCTCAAGATGATAGAGACCTATTTAGAATATTAATCCCTGGTCCTTTGGATGTGGGTGCATTTGTTTGATCTTTTGTCTTGAGATCTGGCCCACAGTGGCAGGTGTCTGCCTCTCCCATTGTTACCAGGTATCTTGTCTTTTGCACTGGCTCCTTCCAGGGCCTAGTGTTGTCTGACTGCCTATAATGTTTCTATCTAACTCAGCTACCTGTAACAATATGAAATGTTTAGCTCTGTTAGGAAGATAGCTAGACGGGGAACAACTGGGTCAAATGGAATTTCTGTATTTAGTTATCTGAGAAATCACCACACTGATTTCCATAATTGTTGTAGGAGTTTACCTTTTCACCAATAATTTAGAAGAGTTCCTTGCCAGACTTTGTTATTACTAGATTTTTTTTTAAAGATAGCCATTATATCTGGTGTAGGACAGTATCTCTGTAGTTTTAATTTGCATTTCTTTCATCACTTGCCTATTTTAAAAAATTGAGACTTTAATGTCAAGTGGTGTAATCTTTTTTGACTTGTTTATATATTCTAGATATTAGTTCTCTGCCTAAGGAATTGCTGGGAAATTTTTTTCCTATTCTGTTGATTGTTTCCTTTGCAAGGAGAATCTCATTAATTTGATATAATCCCATTTGTTTATTCTTACTATTATTTCTTGTGCAATTTGAGTTTTGTTTAGAAAATCCTTACCCACAGCTATGTCTTCAAAAGTTTTACCCATTTTTTTCTTCCAGTAGGTCAAGTGTTTCTGTTTAAATATTCAGACCTTTGATCCATTTTGATTTTAATTAGTACATGAAAAGAAATGGGTCAATCTTCTACATTAGATGGACAGTTTTCCAAGTACCATCTTATAAAGAGTGTATCTTTCTTTCAGTGTATGGTTTTGGCCCCTTTGTTAAAAATCAAAACACTGAATGATTTGGGGATGTTTCTGCATCCTGTATTTTGTTCCACTGATACACATGCTTGTTTCTATACCAACACCATGCTGTTTTTATCAGTACAGCTGTTAGTGTAACTTGTTGTCAGGTATTGTGATGTCTCCTGCTTTGCACTTGTTGCCCAGGATTGCTTTTGTGATTGGATTTTTTCGGGATCTGTATGAGTTTTAGGATTGCTTTCTGAAGTTCTGTGAGGAATATATTTATATTTTGTTTGAGATTATATTACATCTATGTAACAGTTGGGAGAATATGGCCATTTTGACTGTATTGGTTCTGCCTGTGCAGGAACAGGGGACATCTTTTCATTCTCTGATCTTCTCCTCAATCTCCTTTTTCAGTGTACTGTGGCTTTCATTGTATAGGCTTTTCTTTTTTTTTTTGTTAGATTAGCTGCTAGGTGTTTAAATTTTCTTGATCTCATTGTGAACGTCATTTTTTTCCTTGTATCACATGTTCTGCTTAGAGTTTCCCAGACTCCGGTGGCATGATTTTAGTTGCGTTTTGAGGTCTAATCCTGATGTGCTTTTTGTTGTAGATACAATTGGTTCCTGTACTTTCCTTATTTTTTTAATTACCTTTTGTTTGCTTTAATTTTCCACATTCTGTAATTAGCATACATCATTCAATAAAATCTTCTCAAAAAAAGAAAATCTTTCTCATTTTTCCCATTTTTTAGAATCCTTACAACAATTGCTATTTAAATTGAAAAACTCTCTTAAAAGAAGGCAAGATTAAGTAAGATAACAAAGGGGTTCTCCATGAAAATTATTATGCTGGGTTAGGGGTTTAGCTCAGTGGCATGAGTGCCTGCTTGGCAAACGTGAAGTTGTGAGTTTGATCCCCAGTACAAAAAAAAAAAAGAAAGAAAGAAAGAAAGAAAGAAAGAAAGAAAGAAAGAAAGAAAGAAAAAAGAAAATCATTTATGCTAAAGCAACAATAGTGTCTTGAAGATGACAGAGTTACTGCCTTTTCTGTTCCTTAGTCCCTTATTCCTTTTTCCCCCCTCTCTTCATTCCTGTCTCCAGTACTTTCTTCTTCCTTCCCTTGCTCTTTTCCTCATTCATTTCTTCTTTTATCTTTCAGAAAAAAGACAAATAGGGATGATTGTCTCATGTCTATAATATGGAGGCTTAAGCTGGAAGGATTTAAGTAACTGGAAGCTAGAATAATGTGACGATTTGTTCACTCCCTTGACCGGCATCTATATGTAAAAAAGAAAAAGCCACAGGTAGTATGGAGCCCTGCAATGGGGATTTTTCCTGTGGCTCGAGAGCTTCAACAGCATGGAGACCTTAAAATGGTCAGACATCCTACACACTGACTCAAGACTGAAAGAGTGAATGTCTCAGCAATTATGACTGAAGATAGATGAACTTTGTGACTTGCTACAGATATTACAGCACATGATTTCTGTCAGATGCTTTTGACTAAAGCAGTTATCACCTCACCTGACTTCTTAAGGCAGGAATAAAGCCACCCATCCGTAATAGGAGCATCACAGAAATCCGCCATGTTTTATAACTGCTGTGAATCCTTTCCTTGACAGACACTTGAGACTTCCTGTCCACGTCTGCCTTCACACGCAACTGACTGAAAAGCACATTCCAGGAGGTCTGTAGGTTTCTGCACTGAGAAGAAACCTCTAATTCACTTATCTCTGTGAAGTGAAATGTCTTAGTCAAGTGAACGATTAAAAGTCTATTAATCAGAAAGGAATAGGCTATTTTTATTTTAAGTACACTGGAATGTTAGTAGAGAAAGAAGGTGACATTAAAAGTGAGTGGAACTAATACAGAAACTCTGCCTTGCACATGTGATATCTATTTGTATCCTGGTTTCTCAGACATTGCTGAGTCAATGGATCCTGTGTCCCATGTCTTGGTTCACAGGTGCCAATGCCTTCAAGGAAACTCCAAGCATGGAAATGGAGCTCATATAATTGAGCCACTGTTCCTTTATACTTTATTCATTTTCACAAATAATCAAAGGACAATGTGTAAATTCAAGAATTAAATTATAATATAGAAAGAATTTTTTTTAAAAGTAGATAGACTCAATTAAATAGAGGATTACCATAGAATTTGTCTTCCTAATTCAACTGGGAATGATGCGCCTGGCATGTTCCAGAGGCTAACCACATGTGTTGTATCACTAAATAAAAACATAACAGTGAAACTCCCAACATCATTTAGACACTGTAGATTTTTCAGTTCACTGACTTTGATGTTGACAGAGACAGACTTCCCTTGAAAGTGCAATGATCTGCGTCGCTTTTGATCACAGTCTTGGTACAAGCTAATATTACTTTATACGAAACATGAAGACCCAGTTTCTTCACTCCTTTGTGGGATAATTTCTTATGTGGATTTTGAGTAAATTTAATAAGAGTCTTGTTAATGAACTACAACTGCTTATGACTATAAAGTCTGCCTGATGGAGCACATGTAAATGGAGTACATAAAAATATATCCACGGGGGAAGGTTTGTTTTCTGTAGCATCTCAAACAACTCTCCTTAGATGACATGTCTGTCACTTCAAATGTATTAGTATTGAAATTGTAGCACTTCACAATTGAAGTGTATTACACACTCGAGATACAATAAACTACTGTATTTGAATTGAATCATACAATCACAGATATTAGAAACCGAAAAGACCTATTAGGTTATCATGTCCATCCACTGCCATTTGGCATTGTTATTTACAACTCATAGTTGCATCTAAAGTTAAATGCCTCAAACAATTGTATGTCTACCATTGTGCCAAGTGTATTTTCTTTTCTTTTATGTCTAAAGGATTCTTTCATTGAAACATTTTTTCTTATATTCAGCTGAAATTTATTTTTTTTGCTCAATTTCACTCCAATGTTATCATCACCCCATCCTCATCCCTTAATGTTTCTTCTCTTTTACCTCTTCTAAACTATTTAGCTATTATTCCACACTTTCAAGGTGTTACTTCTTTTCAGTCCAAATTATGTGAAGCATTTTTAGGTTGTCTTTCCAAAAACTATACACTCAGAGAAGGTATGTAAATGTGGTTTTTTTTTCCCCAAGACATGCTGGGAATTGATTAAGGACAAAGAAAGGGCAAAGGAGAAAGGTAATCAGAACTGGTAGTCATATGAAAACTAAAAATATCGATGATTCACATAGAATATGTGCCTCTGAGAGACAGTGAGATCAAGACACTTGTGCAAAACTCTTGTTGGTCATTGGTTGCAAAGTGTTCCCAGGGTTGTTAATAATTTGGAACTTCTGACCTGCCCTCCAGGTCACCCTCCAGGTGAGAATGGGCTGTGGTCCACAGAAAAGGCCTTCAGAGCACTGAAGAGCAAGGCTTTGATGCCCCCCAACTGTAGGGGCAGGGAGATCTGGGAGTTGCAAATTATGTCATGTCATCTGTGGAGATCCATGTTTACCTTATTTTCCTTGTGTGATGATTATAATTTGTTTCCAAGTAACCTTTTTCTCTCAAAGGCACATTATTTAATGATACCAGAAATAATCCAAAGTTCTTTTTCTTCCTATAGAAAGGCAACTTTTAGTTTAGAAAGACATATAATGCTAGCTTTAGTTATGCTTGTTAATGAATACAGCAATTATCAAGCAGCTTTGCTTTCAACTAAAGAGATAGCCACTCAGAACAATGCATTTTAAAAGTAAAATCAAACTTTTGTAAAAAAATTTCAATGTATTTTGAGCATGTTTACTGATGTTAGTATTTGTTACTAAGAATATTTATTTTACTATTATATTAATCATTATACTTTGCTTTCAGTTTTAAAGCTAACTATTCAAGTGATCAGATTGTGTTGTTGAATTATTTCACATGAAGAAAAATGCTCTACTATTATGTCCATGCAACAACTTGTATCTCTAAACATAAGATGTAATCAGCATAACTTATTTTCACAAAGTATAGTGCTCAGAAACATGGTTCAAGTTTACAACTGGTTTGATACTATAGTAAGGAAATATAGCACAATTACATACCTAATCATCTGTCCACCTGTAACTTTTTACTTTCTAAAAGTTGGACATATTTAAAATGAATTTATTAAACATTAATAAATAATGAATTCATGAATAAATAATAATGAATTTATTATTTTAACTTTCAAAATGTTCCATTTATTAAGATAAAAGGATTGAAGGCTTTAAATATTCAATAAGTTTTTATTGTTGAAAATTAAATCTAGGATGTGCTAGGAAATACAATGTTTAAATATATATATGTGCAGGTATATCTTTGGTCATATATTTGAGGAATTAATTTTATTTAAGAACAAATTTGAAATTTTATGGAAAATCTTGATTATATGATTGTTTTGCCCCCATCTTATTGTTCAGCTTAATTTAGTCTTATGAAATTTAACCAAATATATAGAAAATTGTTTATGATGACCTAAAAGAGTAGCAAATGACTGAAATATTATTAAAAGTGGCTCAAATTGATACTAAATTGCATACATACCAAAATACATGGATTCTATTCACTCAAGGAATTCTCAGTTTTCATTCTGAAAACTGTGGTATTTTGTTAAAGGTCAGTTATACAATAACTGGAATAGCTGTCTTTTTTCCAATCTCCGAGTGGATATTGGCGGAAAGTACAGAGTACAATGTGATGTTATGCGTTATTATATTTGATAGCATTTGATAGACTACTATTTTTCAAAGCCTCCTAAATTACCAGACACTCAAGACATGGCTCCTACAATACTTGATACAGTAGGTGTGGACCAGTCCCAAAGTACAGATCTTATAGCAAGTTTTCAGGGAATGTTGGTGCTAGTTTTCCATGGACCACCCTTGGGAGCAATTGGAATAGACAGTGAACAAAGGAGGAGATATGTGGAAACCATGAAAAATTTTGTAGAATAAAAAAATATAAAGCAAGAAGATAGACCATTAAATGTAGAGGAAATTGTCTTGCCTACATTACAAATTCTGTGTTCATCACTTTTATACAGTTAAATAATATCTAATGTGGTAATTTGACTTCTCAAGAAAGATAACAGAACAAAAGCTCCTGAAGTAGCTACTGTTTTAAAAATATATCAGTTCAATTGCAAACATATACTACTAATAAAAAAACTAAAAAAAAATAGGGTCATTGGATAATAAGAAAAAGTCATTATAAATAAATGGCTAAAATACTGGATTTATGGAAAACGTATCAATTCAAAGTGATTCATCTTTCAATGGTTGTTCATGATGCATGTGTTTAATAAAAGTTATCCCCAATATATACTTGTCCTAACCACTGGAATCTGTGAAGGCTGAAATTTATGGGTAAAGATATATTGCAGGGATGGATAAGGATATTTAAGTAGGAAAATTATCTTGAAACATCGGACTCAATGTGTCAACAAGGAGCATTATATAAGAGGCAGGAGATGAGAATGAATAGAAGGCAATATTGCATTGACAATGCAGCTGTTTGGAATAACGCAGTTACAAGGCGAAGAATGAAGATAGCTCTATGACTGAGCGAAAACAGAACCACGTTCTCTTCTGAGCCTGTAAATGGATCTGGTTCTGCTTACACCATGATGTTAGACCCTTAGCACTCATTGAAGACTTGTACCCTCCAGAATCCTAACAGAATACATTTGGGTTGTTTGAGGACATTAGGTTCATGATCAATTTTTACAACACCAATAAACAAAATAATATATGCTGGAGAGTAGACTTTCCTTCTTTAATCTTTTTAAATAATGTAACTCTATAAACATTTGGATTTCTCAGATCTTAATATCTGTGTGTGCAAACAGGACGTAATCCAACAGAAGGAAATGGTAGAACATACCTCAGGAAGATAGAAGGCTTTGGATAGCACAATGATAGGTTTAGCTTGATGGGTCTTGGTGTGTTTAGTCACATCAGATAGATTTCAGGAATCACACTAAGTAAAGGCATAATAAGTGGCCAGAGACCAAGTGTTTCAGGCTTCGTAGACCAACAAACAAAATCAAGACTATTGTGTATGTATTTACATCACAGAAGAACACAAAGTACAAATATTTTATTGATACAATTCAAAGAATATTAATGCCTTTTTATAGTATAGGTCAATTACTGCAATAACTAGAATTTTAGATGAGTGGTAATATTTTATTTAATTTGGGTTAACAATTTTTTCTCTCATTAAAATCAATTGAAAGTTCATCTGTTAATGTTAATAAGTACACTAATTTGTTTCTTATACAAGGAAATAGACCTGGATATGGTTTCTCTCTTTATCTTAGAGGATCATTTCATCTGTACTACCTCATTTGCTAAGATATATGCCCATTTTTGAAACTCGATCCTTTAATTCTTAATTTGAAAATTATAAATTAAAATATGGATGTCATTTTCTTTAAATTTAGCTTTTCTGCTATGTTTTGTTAAGCTTGAAATGTATAAGTGAAGCATGTTTTCATTATTATTGTTGCTGGCCTATTTTTACCAATAACTATACTTTAAAATATGCATTCATTGCAATTCAAATAAATCATCTATATTTTTATTTCTAAAGTAGACATAAGTATAGATGTGGACATAGATACAAATATATACATGCCATTAAAGTGGATATATTTTTGTGGTAATTTACAGTAATTAGAGACTATTTTAAATAAATTCACTAGGTTATTTTGAATTTTGTAAGTTGTAATATACCACTTATGGATATCTGTATTCTTCTCTTGTAAACCAAACAAATATTCTGTGTGATTCAAGATAGTCATTTGTTATGATTTATAAGTCATTTGAAGTATTATTAAAAAGTTGGTAAAACATATCACTATAAGAAAGTTGTATCTTATAGGGAGGTATAAAAAAGTACTTTTAACAAGTTGTAGCAGGTTGCTTTTGAAAGCAGCAAATAAATAACAAATAAATTTGTTATCTCACAAAAAAGCACTGTAGCGATAAGACCTTGCAGTGTTTAAAAATTCAGTGACAGAACTATGTCTTCAGCCATCCCGATTCTTTCAGTCTTTCTTCTCTGTCATACTCAGTGTTCTGGCATTGACTTCAAGACAGCTATATGACAGCAAGATGAATGTTATAGTCATAGGCTCACTATTTTATGTAAACCCATAAAAAATTTTTAAAACAATTCATGATTTTATTTTTTAATCTGAGAGCAAATCTTTCCAAATCTTTTCTAAAAATCACAAATTTGTTTTTTAAGCTTACAAATACAACACATATTTCATATAGTAGCACATATTCAGTGGGTCTAGATCAAGTGTACCACCCGAACATACTTTGTTTTTGTCTTATGTCTTATGTCTTGTCTTAGCGCAGGGAAGCCATGGTGTACTGAAAGTGGAGGGGAGAAGAGAAGAAAAGGAAGAAGAGAGTAACAAAAGGAAACAGTGATAGCCCTGGCCCAGGGGGCAGCAGAACCACACTTTACTGCCTTGGTCAAAAATTTGCTCTGCTCTGGTCTTCAAACTACACCCTATGCCTAAAATATTCTTTACATTTTAATTTACTAAAACTTAAACTGGCTCTTGTCCAATAAAGCACTTTAGAGTCCCATTTCTCCCTAGAGATAATCTTATTCCAAAAGAAAGAATTAATTTCTAATAAACCTTTGTTTAAATATACTCTTTCCCCTTCTTTTTTGCAAATCATCTATTAAGTGCATCTACATTTTAATTTGATTTATAGTGGAAAAATGTGTTTGTTCCCATTAG
>PVJX010033496.1:0-19643 GCA_004027295.1 Dolichotis patagonum | reverse complement strand
TACAACCCATTTAGGTACAAATGTCTCAGGTTTATCCTTCTTTATGGCAGGGTAGTACTCCATTGTATAGAAAAAAGTACATCTTCTGTACTCATTCATTGGTTGATGGACTTTTGGGTTATTTCCAAGATTTAGCTATTACAAACCGTGTACATGGGTGTGGATAAATTGCTAGCGTATGATGCTTTTAATTCTTTTGGAAAGAAACCAACAATATTAATTGCTAGATCAAATGGAACCTCTAGTTTTCATTTTCTGAGGAATCTCCACACTGGTTTCCATAGTTCAGTCACATCAATCTACACTCCTCTCATCAGTGAGGAAGAGTGCAGAAGACCACCTGGAAGGCTCTCATTGACTGCAGAGCAATTACCTCTACTTTTGCTAAACCTGGCTCTGTCATCACATACTGACTTGTGCAGAGCTGGCTAAGTGATTTCCTTTTCCCTTCAGTTGGCTCTAAGCAACGTAAATAAGGGTAGCTGAAGTTCCAATGTGTAATCTTTGAAGCCAGGCAACAGTCCTGTTTCCTCACCTCAGTGTCTCCCTCTAAATGATTGAGCCCAGCAGGATAGCAGAGCCATACAGCTCCAGGCTGTGAGCTGAGTCTGATCCTCAGGAAAAGAGGCTATGACTTTCCAAGTCAGAAAAGGTTTACACAATGAGTGCTGATGCACTGCTTCCTAAACATTAATTTCTACCTCAGTTGTGTTATGTAGATCGTTCTTTCTACATGCCCTTCTCTCCGCACACTGCAGAGCTTCTTTCTGGCCTCCTAGCTAATCCAGCTCACAGTACTCACATAATTCCTGCCATTCTCACAGTCACTCATCCTTAGCCAATCTTCTTCACAAATTATTAAAATCTGGGTTAGGTCCTGGGTCAAGGCCTTTATTCCATGAGCTCACCTGGACCGGACTCAGTATTCCTTGGCTGCCCTTAACTATAAATGTGTTTTAGTGTCTTCATTCTTTCCATAATTGCACTAGAGGTGGTAGATTGAAATTAACTCACCAGGATTCCAGTAACCTTTCCATGAGATCACAAATATAAACTTCCCAGACCATGGCAAAGATGGGAAAAGAGCATCTATAGAAGGGTTCCTTTTCACCCATAGCCCTGCCAGCATTTGTAATTGGTTAATTTCATGACAATAACCTATTTTTCCTGGAGTGAGATAGAATCTCAGAGCTGTTTCAGTTTGCATCTTTCAAATTACTGGTAATATTGAACATTTTTGATATATTTATTTGCCATTTCTTTGTCTTTATCCAAGAAGTGTCTACTCATTTCAGAAGCCCATATTTTGACTGGATCTTTAAATTTGTGGGTCTGATTTTTTTTTTTTAGTTTCTATACATTGTAGATTTTAATGTTTTGTCTGAAAAGCAGCTGGCAAAAGTTATTTTCCACTCTGTGAGTTGTCTTTTCACTCTGTTGGTGGTTTCTTTTGCTGTGCAAAACAGTTTTAATAAGGTGAGATCCCAGTTGTTCATTCTTTGCACTATTTCCACTCATGGGATTTTGTTCATAAAGTCTTTACCTTACACCTATGTCTCAACAGCCAACCTTCCATCAGATTTAGAGTTTCTAGCTTAATATGTAGGTCTTTGATCCATTTGGATTTTAATTTACTGAAAGATCAGAGCTTTAATATGTCTAGCTTTAATTTTTGGTATGTCAAAAGCCAGTTTTCTTATGGATTGTACTTTTGGGTTGAAGTGCAGTTATTTACCTTCTAAAAAATTGTTTTGCTATGACTTTTTTTCCCTAAAAGTTTTAGAGTTTTATATCTTACATTAAAATCCATCATATTCTTTGAGGTAAGTTTCATAGCATGTTTGAGATTCAGTTTTGTTTTGCTTTTTGCCTCTGCACATTTGATTGCTTAGGCATGATTTGTTGAAAAGTGTATCTTTTCTGTATTAAACTGATTTTGAATTTTGTCAAAATTAGTTGGGCAAATTTATGTGAATCAGCTTCTTGATTCTGTCTTCTGATCCACTGCTATGTGTGTCTATTCTGTCAATATCTTACCGTTTTGATGACCGTAGTTTTACAGTAAAAACTGAGAAGTCAGGTAATATAAATCCTCCAACTTTTCCTTCACCCTAATTGGCTTATCTTAATTTAACATAGGGTATTTTTACCTGTCTTTTATGGAATAAAAAGAATAGTGAGGAACTGTTTGCAATAAAGGAAAACACAGCATTTACACTTCATTTGCCCTGCAGCACTTTTCAATGGTAAGGGTGTCTAAGTTAGTTCCCAGTTCATGCAGATTTCTAAATTACAATACTCCCTCCTCAAGGTTAATTTCCAAGTGATTCTAATGCAAGTGGTTTCAGAATCTGAAAAAAACATTAATTTAGAGAGAAACCAGAGAAAAAAATCAAAACACCCTTTTTACTGCTGTTGTGAATTAAGCTGTTTTCTTTCTCTTGTTCTTAAATTGCCACTGATTCATCAGTGTGCAATAGGTCTGAATCTTTGAAGACTCACAGTGATCATATGTGACTATGCATGCTGTAAATAATGTAACCAAACTTTTTATCCTATACAAATTTTATTGTTCTTTAAAAATGAACCACCTATAGTGATTTGAAAGTTTAAACAGGTGCATACAAGTATACATGTCAAATACTGTGAAATGAACTAATTTCCTCTCATTGGTTGATTAAATAGAGAAAAGTACTTAGTATTTGCATGTTTACTATTTGAGATTTTGGGCTATATGAAGGGCTCTGAGAGCCTATAATATGGTAACCTATGATTTTTCCAGGATATCAATATGAACACATACTCAAGGATCATAACTATTCCCTCAACTGGATCATAAGCCTGACCAACCATTGTTTCTCTAATTGTGATTTTGTGCACATAATCAAACTTTTTAAAGTGCCATTTTTATTGCATTCTGAAGCCTAAATGTTTTGGAAAACATATTTATATCATAATGGAATCTCATAAGCACATAGGATCTGCTTACTAGGAATTTGCTTCACAGTCAAATATGCTAGAATTCATCTGTTTGGTTAAAAAAGACACAAGCAGAATTTTAAACTTTTGTAAGCATCTCAGAATACTTTGCAGAGATCAAGAAGGAAACTGAAACATACACCTTTCAATAAGGGAAAAAAGAGAGCTGAGACATAGAGGAGTACATTATACATTTTTACACTAATTCTTTTTTTAATTTTAAAAATCAAAAAGATTAAAAACGAAGAAACAGAATTTCAAAACAAAATAACAGGAGATTAACAATGGTTAATATATAGTGTATTGTTATGTTCAAAGTAATTGCTCCCAGAAGAATTAAAAACATCATACCACAGGAATATATATACACTCATGTTTATAGCAGCACAATTTGTAATAGACAAATCTTGGAAACAACACAAATACCCATCAACTGAGGAATGAATAAAAAAAATGTGGTATTTTTATACAATGGAGTGCTACTCAGCTATAAAGAAGGTTTTACCTATAAAAACTTAAGATTTTTTATAGATAAATGGATGCAACTTGAGAGCATACACATAAGTGAAATAAATTAGACTTGCATATGTAACCATCACATTGTCTTCCTACTGTAGGAAACTCAGAGAGTAAATAAGATCCAAAATGAACAAAATGTACAACACATATTGTGCAAGTGAAAGGAGAAAAAACTGCTCAAAAGGAAAAAAACAACTAAGATGGCGAAAGGAGAAAAGAAAGAAGAGGAAAGAATATATATATGTATATATATATGCACATATACAAAGGAATATATATTCTTTTTATACATAATAGATATACTACTAATCTCTATTAATTCACCAAAAAGAATGGTTTGTGCTTTCATTGTCTGATTAATTTTTGATGCCTGTGTCTTGTAATCCGAGCAACTACTTTGAAGATAACAATACACTAACTCTTAGGTACTTAATATTTCCTTGCCTATAATAAGTATCATAGCTACAAATGAAACAAAATATTCTCTTTAGTTTAATGCAGGGGGTGGATATAACTGAAAATGGAGATAAAATCTTGCAAGTTTAAAAAGGAAAAAACTAATAATTAGAATAAGATTCAGAGATTTCATTACAAGAAATCCTTTGTCAACATGCCCTTGATAGTCTTTAAAACATAAATTTAGATACAATTTAAATATTCTGGTATACATTATGTGTAGACCAGTTATATATACAGTAGAAAGGTTCAATAGGTCTTGTGTAATTTTCAGGAAAAGCATCTTACATTATTGCATACATAAATGAATATAAAAGGTACTCCCCTACTGTCTGCCTACACCAGAATTCTGTGCAGCTCTGAACCATGATTAGTATACAAGTTTTCAAAAATACAGCATTTTGTTATTGGCTTCAGTCTAGGAAGAGAGCACTTCCTTTTCTTATTGTGCCTCCTGCCAATGCTGTTGGTTTTGCTCCAGTTAGTCTTCTAACAACTGTAAGACAATTCCGTGGAGTGCCGACCTAAGAGTGCAGAGATTCTTGATAAACACTGAGCCATTATGGATCTTGGTGATGGAGTCCAGACGTGTAAGGCTGGGGATCCTCCCAACTGCATCTTTCTCCTGCTGGTGCAGGATCTTATGCAACTCCACTGCTTAGGCAAAGCACACTTCCCCAATGGTGACACGAGGCACAATGTGGATTGGAATTTTGATTCTGTCTTACAGCTAGCCGAGGTTTCCATCCATAGTTGACTGACCCCAAGACAGGGCAGCATGGCAGGGGGACACCACAGAGGAGAAGTAGTTCATAGCAAACAGAAGGCAAAAAAAAAAAAAAAGGCAAAGTAACAAGCAACAAGTGGCAAAACATACCTCTTTTTGTTCCTTGAGAAATTTTTTCTTGTAGATCGTCAGATTTCACATCATTATTTCAATTACAAAACTTAGAAACTTAACTACATTCTTACTCAGGTAATGTGACAAGAATTTAGGAGTTAATCCCTCAGTTTTAACCATCCTTGTGTCTCTGTCTGGCAGATCACATACATACAGATCACATACGGGAACCGTGATTTCCTACCTGCAATGGCAATAGAGAGTAATGGCTTAACTCCAGCTGTATGTCCATAACGAGGCTGGGGCTGGAATCCCACCAGGTGACTGTGATGCCCTTGCTCTTTTAGGTGCTTAAACAATCCGTACAAGTCAACGCAGCTGTTTCCTCCACCCACTGCTTCTTTCTGCCTGAGCTTTAAACAACTAAAATATAAGGGGATCCTCACAACACCCACCTGCTCCTCAAACCAGCTGCTGTTCACTTAAATGCCTCAGTTTTAAACATATTTTGTAGTTTCTGGTGAATTCTCTATAACAAGATGGGGCTCACATGAGAGAACTTTGCCAAATAGATGCTAATTTATAGTTTTAAGTTTTGTTTTTGAAATATGAGAGTTGTTTACATATTTGCAATGTAGACAAAAGGGAATACATTTAAAATGTATGTATATTACATAATAAATAGTAGTAACTATTGTAATATTTTGTCCCCTACTGACTTAGTAATACTGAGTGATATAATACTTAGAGACCTTTGTATTTTACTAAATGTTTTTCAATAATGTAATTTAATATTTGGAAGGAAATCACAAGTATCTATAATTTGTACAGACTTTAAAGTTTGTAAATCACTGCTCAACATTTTCATATTCAGTAGAATTGAGGATTCTCTATTACAATGTTTAAATTTATATTTTAATGACAATTTTATAAAAATTACTAAGAATAATGTGTTCTGATTAAACTTCCTTTCATTGATTTAAAAGTTTATAAAGTATGGGACATTTCAACCAAATAGGTTTTTGAAAGTAAGACAATCTTATATTCTTCAATCAGCAATTTATTGCAGAGTAAAAATAAATTGTACAACACATACTATGTTAATTTTAGAGAAAATACTGAATAACATACTAACCACAAAAAAATGTTTGTTTCACATACAGAGTCACATTTTGATGCACATAATGGAGCTTATTTGCTACATCGTGTTGCACAGAAACTGCTTTCAAACTGATTTCCATTGCTGCTTTGTTTCAGTTCAATGTTCTTTTCATATTCATCACTGCAAGACTGAGAATCCCTTTAAAATCTAATCTCATCTACAATTCAAATGTTGCTTGAAATAAGGTGGAAGAAACTGTAGCAGAGCAACTCAATGTTTATTCTTTAAATTGTATCTTAAAGTACATCCAAGAACTAGTTGTTACATATTGTAATAGGCAGGTTTTGCTTCAAAGTCTGATTACTTTTATTGATTAACACTACAGTTGATTTAGTGAATGTTTGATTCTTTCAGGAAGAAGGTAAGCTTGTCGAAATACACTTGCTAAACTGTGTCCATTGGAGCATGAAGATGTTGCGTCTCTTCTTCTTGAATAAGACAGAATAAGCAATTGAAAGGAAAAAATTTAAAATTGCTCTGGAAATGCAGAATACAAGCAGAAGCTTAACTTCCGTGTAATTGTAAAAGAAGAAACAGTGCTGACTATTCTTTAGAGTTACAAAATAGTATTTAAGATAAACTAAGAAAATGATCATGTAGAGAAATTGCGGTTATTTTGTCTTTGTCAGATTGGCAAATTTGTAGTTACTATTTAAAAAAAAATTTTACACACTTTTTGGTTTGTATATATATATATATATATATATATATATATATATATTTTTTTTTTTTTTTTTGGTACCGAGGATCGAACTCATGACCTCGCGCTTGTCAAACAGGCGCTTAAGCCACTGAGCTAAATCCCTGGCCCCATGGTATATTTAGAAAAAAAGTTGCACATAAATATATCAGCATCCAGCAAAATTTTTGTTATTCTACAACATAACTTGAATTTTCAACTATGTAATTTTAAGAAACTGCATGCCTCACTTTAATTTCAGAGATGATTATAAAAAGAGTTTCAGAAATGTTAGAGCAATTTTTTGAGACATAGTTTTGCTATTCAGTCCACGGAAGTCTTGAGCTCACTAAGTAGCCTGGGCTCGACTTGAACTTGTGGCAAATCTCCTGCTTTAGTGTCTCAAGTCGTGGGATAATAGATGTGTGCCTACATATTGGGAAGGTCAATTTGGGCAAAATTAAAATGTCAGCAATAACCAGGCACAAAATTGATGACCATGAATATCTGCTTCCTACTCAATGGCAGCATACTGATCCAAATGCTAATATCAGTGACATGATACACACTATTGTAAAATTATTTGTCTCTTATAAAGTGATTATTGTTTGTATTGTAAATTTTGGACAATTATAACCCCTGAGGGTGAATTGAAAGAATATTAAGAACAATTTCCAAGAATAAGTTAGAAAAATAAATGTTTCTAGTGTGTCTCAAGAAATGGAAGAATGTCAAAGAAATACTTATAATTAAAGAGAGAGATGTAGATATTGATCCTAAATGATTAGAAAGCGAAAATTTTGCTAAAGAATTCTTGGTAAAGAATATAAACAGAGCCAGATGTGATGGCACATCCCTATAATCCCAGTACTCGGGAGGCTGAGGCAGGAGGATCGTTGGGAGTTGAAACAAGCCTGGCTACAAAGCGAGCTGAAGGTCAGCCTGAGCTGCATAATGAGACCCTGTCTCAAAAAGACAAAAAAAAAATATAAACAGAAGTCAGACTTCAGGTTCTCCCTCAGCTATATTTTAGCGTGATTTTTTTTAATCGCAGAAAATGGACTTAGCTAACATACATATTCAGCAATATCAAGAAGAAATTATTAAGTACAATTTAACACCATGAAATTTTCACCCAGGGTAGCAAAGAAACATTCACTTCTAGCTAGATAGATAATGTATAATCAACACTTAAGAGATTGAGAAGGAAAATACGTACAAATCTTAATTGGAATTGGGTACCGAGATCCAGTAATAAAGAGGAAATAACATAAAGTAAAACTCAGGGTTTTTTCCCTTATTTTTCGTAGGCATTTGTTTTGTAATAAGTGGTGCAACTAAAGAGGTCGAAGAGCTGAGTAGAAAACTCTAACTAAAGGAATGGAAACATAACAGAGTTCTGTGCACTTTGAGCTGAAGAACATACTTTGAACTTTAGGATCATAAAAACAGGAATAGAATTCACAAAATTTCAGAGAAAATAGAAATGCAAATTAACCTTACATGTCGTACCCCGTCCTTTTTTTATTTCAGGATACTTCTGTTCTATGAACACAGCAGGGGAAAAAAAGGTTAATAGTTAACAGAAAAGTAGTGACTCAGCATCTGAGAGGCTGAGAAAGGTTGTAGATAGGTTACTAGGGCTCCACTGTCCCCTGGTATCAGGCTCTTTAGAAAGCACAATGGGGTTTTAGTACGAACTCAAGTGGGACACACTAGACGAAGAACATTTGAAAACTGACCAATCAAAATAGCTCAAAATCCATCTCAAACTACTTCAATGGAAGACTATGTCACATCACCCTCCCCTTTTTTAGTGGCTTCCAGAAGAGTAAATGCTTCCTTTTAACATGAAGGTAATGATATTCAGAGGATATTTAGTATTATGTGTGTGGGTGTTACACATTCATAATAGTGACAAAATATCTAAGAGTGATATTCACTGGAAAAATAGATTGGCATCTTCTAGTGTTTACATATACTCAATATAAAATTAAAGTCCCACCAAAAGATAAGCCCAAAAGAATCACATGAAAGGAAACAAACACAAAGACAGAAACAGAGGGAGAGAGAAAGAATTTCGATATCAGTATTAGCAAACATTTGTATTAAATGATCAGTAACAAGTCCAAGTGCATAAATGAAAAAGTCAAATTTTAGCAATGAATTGAAATTTAAACAAAGAATGACCACTGCAAACAGTGAAAAATATCATTATTAAAATTATGAATTCAATAAATGGTCTTGACAACAAATTAAACAAGACCAAAGAGAATATTTTTGGTGATTTTTATTTTAAAGAGAATAAAACCAAGCAAAATAAAATAGAATAAAGCCAATCAAAACAAAACAGTGTAAGTGATACAGGTCTTCAAAACAAGATAATAGGAAAGTAACAATGCTTACCATAAAGCTTCTTACTGTCTGCAAAATATCTGCCTATAGCTTCAGACATAGTAAAAAATCAAACAAAAGAGAACAAATAAAAACAAAACAACACAGCAAAGGATTTCAAAACAAGATAAATCCAGGGTAAATCTATAATGGCTACCATAGTATATTTTGTTATCTTTGGAATAGCTGCCCATGTCTTTGGATATAATAAAATCAAACAAGACAAAACAGAATAAAACCCACCCCCCAAAAAAATGAAAATGATACAGGACTTGAAAACATGATAATAGGCAATTAGGAATGGTTATCACCTTCAGAAGGAGATTCCCCCATAGATGCTACACTGCCTATTGTTATCCTCTAAATAGGTGATCAGATTATTTAGGCCTGCAAAGCCAATGAAACACTGAACACTACAAGCATTAAGTTGTATTTCACCTCATAGCTATCTTCACAGCCTGTGTTTCTCCAGATCAGCTGATTCTTGCAGCGGGGGTAGGGGGTGACCCTTCTTGTCTCCCAGCTCATGCACCAGAAGGGGCTGGCATCTGGTTGTCTCTCCAGCTGCCCACACGTCACCACCTCTCAGGAAGGGCTTGCTTCTTGTTGACTACTTGTTTTCTTCCCCCACAGTCCATGAATGGTGCAGGTCACGGGAACAGTCTGGCGTCCGGTTCTTCCCCGCAGTGGCTCACACATGGCCCTGACTTGTGGGGCGAGAGTATATTGACAGAATGATACAGCGATAGAAGAATGCAGTTTAAAACAAAAGACAAAACTGTTCTGCAACTACTCAAAATAAAAATAAGATTTTAAGTAAGTGTAGGTGGAAATATCTAATATTTGAACCAGAAAAGAAATGCTAATGATGCGAAGTATTAGAGGAGATGATGGATGAAAACTGGAAAACTGAAAAATATTATGCAAGTTATCTATCAACAAAACTCAGCAGGACATATCAGAAAAAACCACACAGAGCATCATAATGAAGCTGTTTTAGGAGAAAGTCAAAACACAAGTCTCGAAAGTAACAGAAAACAGCAATTCACATTCACAAGAATGACAAAATAAAAGTAATACTAACTAAAGGAATAGATTGGCATCTTCTAAAAGCTGAAAGAAAGTCATTTCCAATACAGTAATTTATTTTCAGTAGGAAAGATCCTTCAGAAATAGAGAAAAAGGAATGATATTTTCAAACAAACCAAAGCTGGAAAGATTGGTCTGGAATCAAAGAGATTGGAGATTTCTGACTTGAATATTTTCTATGGTCATTTTTAGATAACATCTAGGTTTAGATTTTCTGAAGACAGCTGGGGCTGGGTGATTTGATTCCAAGATGAATCACTCCCATGAGCTTTGACATAGGTCACTTCCTCTTGATGGGAAGTGTAATGCTGGATAGGATCTCTGCACAAGAGAATTTAAGTATTCTCAAAAAATATTATCTTTTTTTACTTTCTTTCCAAAAAGAAAATATCGTAATAAATGAAGCAAGCCAGGTACCAAAAAAAAAGGGTAATTTGTGAACTTATTTGTATGTAAAATGTGAAACAGTTCACCTCATCAGAACTGGAGTAGAACAGTGGTTACCAGCCACTGAAGATTCTGGATGGAAAGGGAGGAGAGATGGGAAAAGATGGTCAATAGGTATTAGGTTACATGCAGACAGGTATCAGATACTTTGAAGTACAGTAATATTGTACAGCACAGTGACTATATATGAGAATAAGAATTTATATTTGCAAATCTAGAATAAAAATGTTGAATATTTCATCATGAAAATGATAATTAGGGAGGCAAATGTGTTTAGACTGATTTAAACTTAACGATTATACACACATATATCCAAATATCATATGTACCCCATATAAAAGCACTTTATATTTTATATTAGCTAAAATTGATTTAACTTGATTGGTATTAAAAAGAAAAGAAGAAAGAAGAAAAACAAGCAAAGCAAACCAAATAATGACATTGTCATATGCCAAGAGGCTGTCAGTGCATTTAAAGAAAGTGATTCTGAAGTTTTCCCTTTTTCACACTTTCTGCTTTTAGTACCATGTTTAAAGTGAATTTATATATTATCATTTTGCATTCAGTATATTTATATTGGTAGATATTGTACAAAAACCACTAGTAAAACAAATACTGGTTTGATATCTGGAATTTAGAGAATAAGAAATAAAACTGAAACACCATTTTTGTGACAGAAAATAAAATTACTAAAATATTAATATTGTGTACATATTAATAGATATGAATAGGCACATACATGTAGATATTCATATATGCAGATATATGAATATGTATAATACCCCTGCATATTTTGTAGCTTTGTCTGTTAAGAGGAAATTTCATCAAGAACCTCAAGAAAAAGAGCAAACTGATATACTATATTTTGACTTTTAATCAAAATTGCTTTGACTGGCAACTGTGTTTCCTCTCTCCATAGGTTACAACCTGATTTTCTTTACTTTTTCAAAGTAGCTTTAATGTCCTATATTTCTCAACAGTAACAAAATTATACACCTTTTTTAAAAAGGTGTATAATTTGTTAAGAAACAGGTGTTGAATTCTCAAAAATAAATAAATAAATAAACTTGCAGGGGTATGTCTTAAATTGATCATAAAATTTTTCTTTGATTATCTGTTAGTATGATTAATTAAATTAATGTGTTTTAGATCACTGAACCAAATGTTAATTTTTCCATAAACATTAAAAAGCCATGGATTATGCCTTTCCTAAAAAATAAATATTTTCAATATTTTACATTTTACTTAGGATATTTATTTTAATATGCAAATATGACATAGATCTTTATAAGTAGTATTAACCAGAACACCATTAATATTTTTCTAGTCTTTTAAAATTGCTGGAAGAATGTTTATCATTATCTTTGCTTTTAATTAATATCTGGCCTTATCTGGGTTTAAAAAACTGAACACTATAGCTATCGGCTAGGGCATTTTTAGATTTATATTTTTATAGTTAAGAAAAGATTTTTCAATAAAAGATTTTAATTATTTTCAGGTAGAAAGGCTTTTGGTGCTTACTATGTTTCATTTATTGATAATTTCAATTTTATTACTTTTTGATAAGGGAATGATATATTTTTATTTTATGAAACATATTGATGTTCTGTCTCATATAATATGTAGTCATTTTAAAATGCTGGTGTGCATTTGAAAATATTTTATGTTTTCCATTATTATAGTGTAAATTCAATGTATATTGAAAAGTCTATCATACTGATTGCATTGTTTATTTTTCTGCCAATTGACTCTTACATCCCGTTCCATTCTCTTTCATACTAGAAGTAACTTCTAATCTAAAATTGATAAATATCCTCTTTTATCCATACATATTTATTTGTTTATAATTAATAAAGTACCTTGTACAATTCAACCTATACAGATGAATGAAAATGTCCCTAAGTTTTCCCACAGTATCCTTAAATGTAAAATGACTGAGATATTTAAAACTATGTTTTACAAGTTGTAAATTAATATTTATTTATATCTTATTTTAATCTCCAAGGTAAATCGGTATCCCAATTCTTATATTGTTTGCTATTGTAAAATATATTAATAGTATTTGTAAACTGATTATTAAGCATGTGTATACTTCTGCATTTCTATGCTCATTAGAACAATGTTGACATAGACAATGGTTTGTTATATTTGTTTCATGTATTGCAATGAACTTTTACAGTATAAACTATACCAAATTGTTTTCATGTTTTATCATTTTGATTGAAGTCACTAATGAAATATTGAATAGAGCTATTAACTATCATTCTTGTCTTAATATTAATTTTTAATTGGAATAAAAACAGTCCTAATATTGCATAAAATAATACTATTAATAGAGGTATCAAGTTGATATTTTGGTTTGCTACCAAAAATCCTTTTTAGTTACATATGTTAATGTTAAGAAAGTATCGTTCTGTTAATATCCATATCTATGTAATATCTATAATAAAAACATTTTTGGTATTTTATCATTCATGTTCTTCAGACTTACATCACTTCGTGTTTACAATATATTATTTAATTTACATATTGATAAATTTAAGATACTTATATTTTAGTTAATATTTTCATTTTACATAGGAGTATTGTTACTAACTTTATTAAAAGTACATTTATTTTCCTTTTTCTGCTGTGAGTAGACAAGTCGGAAGATTATTTCCTTGAATGTTTCTGCCACACTGTGGATCTAGAATGTCCTTGAAGGCCTCTGCATCAAAGGCTTGGTCCCAAGCCAATAGAACTGTTGGAAAGGGCTGGAACACCTAGGCAGTGAGGCGCAGCTTTGTCTCCTGGTCACTGGGAGATCCGAGGAGATAACAGAGTGCAAGTCTCTCTTCTACTTCTCTTTGTTCCTCCCAGAAGTGAGGTAAGAGTTTCTGCTTTGTCTCCTGCTCCTGTCATGATCTTGTACCACCAAAGAAATGGGTTAATGAAACATAATACAAAACACTGGTGAAATAAAATCCATTTTATCTTTATAAGTTGGTTATCTCAACTGTGTATAAAAATTCTAATGCTATGTATTTTAAAACTTCCTTTCATGGTGCTAAGATTCATGAGTGCTGATTAGATTTCTTGGTAAAATGGCTAGATTTATAATTACATGCATCTATCATTTTGTGATTATTTTGGTCATTTATGTTTCTTTATAACATGTATAGATTTGTTTATCCTTTTAAGTAGAATTATTGTACATACTATCACTTGAATAATAGAGATACGATAGATCAGCAAATCATAGTCTCCCTCACTATAAACAAAAGTTTCAGGATGACCTTGCAAAACTCATTGCTTACCTGAGAAATGTAATAATTGTGCCTTAAGAAAAAGACAGTACAGGAAAACTTTGGGAACAGTCATGTTAGACAATTTCCATCTGGGGTATGGTGTCAATAAATGCAATTCATAAAATACCACATCTGATGGTTAGGGATGCCATGTAAGGAAACAGTGTCTTCACGGCTCCAGCCAAGGAAGTACAGAGATTTCATTCTTTAATTCTGAGTCATCTAAGGCTTTTATTTGTAAACACAATGCATAACAGAAATATATCATTTCTGTCCTGGATTCTCAAAGTTAAAAAGTGATATGTTTTCCACTAAAAGTTGTTCTTTTTTTTACAAAATACCTTTGATTTCTGCTAAAAATAAATGAAAGTCTATTGTTTTTCTTCCTTTATATACTTACAGCACAATTCCTGGGCATATAAGTTTTATGTACCCATTCCTAACCACATAAGCATTTTAAAGGAGGTACATAGGTTGTTGATTTGTTAGAATTTAATATACCAAAAGGTGATAGATAGTTTTTAAAACAACTCATAGTTAAATGTCCCTGATTTACAAATACAGTAGTAATTTGGTTCGTGAATGCTTTCCCTCGCAAAAAACTGGGTCTGCCAACAAAAGCATGTGGGAAAATTTTGTTTTTGATTAGAAACTTTACATTAGGTAACAAACAGGACCACCAAACACAATCATGGTCATCTTTCCCAGAATCATAGAACAAGTTCATGAACTGAGGTACCACTGCATGTATTCATCCTGAGATAATATTTCAGTCTTTATAATTTGGATTAAACTAATGGGAAGAATATACACTTGTCTTGGTCTCTTTCTCATCCCAGGGGCAGATACATGACAGCTGCAATTTGGAGGAAAGGTTTGTTTTTTTTTTTACTTTCAGCTTCAGTGGCTTCAGTTCATGACCAGCAGATTCCCACAGAAATAACCTGATGAAAGGGCCTGGAAGAGAAAAGCTGCTCACATCGCGGTGCTCAAGATGCAGAGCAACAATGTAGGAGCCAGGGAGAGAGACACATCCTTCCAGGTTATGCCACAGTGACCAGTCTCTTCCCACAAGACTCAAACACCTAACAGCACATTCAGCTAGGAGCCGATTGATGATCCGGTCTCCTTTTGTAAGTCCAGGCTGTGAGCACGTGATGTTTGGTGAAGACGTTTTAGATGGAAACCATGGAAACATTCTGCCACAGGAACCCAAAAGATTGATGTTTACCTCTCTATACAAAATACATCTCATCTATGTCTAAGATATTTGATGTTGTAACAGCTCCAACATTCCTAAAAAGTTTGTCTAAAGTCTCCTCTAAGACTTAAGGCAAACTTTTACTTTTGCATTTGTTTAAAAGGAAAGAAAGAAAGCTAAAAATTTCTAATATACAGTGGTACAGCATAAACATTCCCTTTTAAAAGAGAGATAAAGAGAGGTAAAAAAGGAATGAGGGGAAAGAAAATACAAAATCTAGCAGAGCAAATATTAAATTTTGGGTAAGTTGTGGCAACTTGGGAAATCCGAAGGCTCAGGCAGTTTTGCCCATACAGCACTACCAGTTGAAGCTCAAGATGCATACATTTATCTAGAAATGTCTCAATTTCTTTCTCTATTGCAGAGTAGTGCTCCATTTTATATATAAAAGAAAAAAGCCATTATCTTTAACTATCCATTGCTTGATGGGCATTTGCATTGTTTCCAAGATTTAACTATTTCAAACTGCTGTTATAAACATGGGTGCGTGTATATTACTGTGGCATGATGCTTTTAATTCATCCGGGATGATATCCAAAAGGGTAATAGCTGGGTCAAATGGAACTTCTAATCCTAGTTTTTTGAGGAATTTCCACACTGATTTCCACAGTGGTTGTACCAGTCTGCACTCCCACCAACAATGGGGAAGGGTTCCTTTTACTCCACCAGCATTTGTGATTGGTTGATTTCCTGATGACTACCGTTCTTTCTGGAGTGAGAATAGAATTTTGGTATTGTTTTAATTTGCATCTATTGAATGACCAGTGACGGTGAACATTTTTTCTTGTATTTATTTGCCATTTGTATTTCTTCATCTGAAAAGTGTATATTCATCTCAGGTGCACATGTTTAGGTTGGGTCTTTAAATCTGGGGGAGCTGATGTTTTTCAGTTATCTGTTCTAGAGTAAGTCCTCTGTCTTAGGGACAATTGATTAATTTTTTTCCCACTTTGGGTTGTTTTTTGGCTCTGTTGGTGATTTCCTTTGCTGTGTAAAAGCTCATTATCAGAATGAGAGCTCAGTTGATTTCTCATGCAATCAAAGCTTTCGTTCATGAATTCTCTGCCTACACTTATGTCTTCAAGAGTTCTGCCTATACTTTCTTCCAGCAGATTGTTTCTCTTTTACCCATTTATTCTGTCTTTTATTCATTTCTTTTTTGGTTTAGTGCATATAAATAGATATGGGTCTAGATTTGGTCTTTGGTATGTGGAAAGCCATTTTTTTCCAGAACTATTTATTAAAGAAGCTATTTTTCTTCCAGTGAATATGTTTGGCCCTTTTGTTAAAGATAAGGTGGTTGAATGTGTTTACAGTTGTTTTTGTCTTCTAGTCTGTTCCATTGATCACTAGGCATGATTTTCTTTGCCTGTACCATGGTGTTCTATCATAGTAGATTTGTAGTTTAATTTCAAGTTAGGAATTGTGATATTGCTGCCTTTATTGCTGAGAAAGTGAAGACCCCTAAAACTTATCCAAATGACTTTTACATTTAATAACCAAATTCAGTAGTGTAGGTGGACACAAAATCAACACTCAAAAAGCAATAGCCTAACTGTGACAAACAACAAATTCATTGAAAGATAAATTAGGGAAACCACCATTCATAGTGGTATCAGAAAAACTGCAATAATTAGAAATTAGTATAACAAAAGAAATAATAGATACATAAATGAAATTACAGTACACTGAAAAAGGAGAATGAAGAAGATATCAGAAAATGGGCACATATCCCTTTGTCATGGATAGGAAGAACCAATGTAATGAAATTGGCCATACTCCCAAAATTGTTACACAGATTTAATGCTATCCCAATCAAAAGACCATTAGCATACCTCAAAGAACTAGAGAAATTATTGTTAAAATTTATTTGGAGGAAGAAGTCTGGTATAAAAAAGCATATTTTAAAGATACTTTTGTAAGAGTTTACACTTTTATTTAATTTGTTTTTCAGTATGGTAATATCTCAAAAATTAAAAGTCTAAAAACTTTAGAAGCAACATTAAATTGCTGTTTATTACGAATTTTAATCTGCTTGGGATATAATTCACAGGCAATCAAAGGATTGTTACTGTTTCCTTATTCCTTTCCTTCAATCTATGTAATGAGATGCTATACAGAATGTTACAGTTTTGCCACCATTGGATTTGAAGCTATGATATAGCCATTCTAAAAGTAGTGAAATGAGGTTTTACTTCATTTCACATTCGATAAAATTAAAGGCATAAAAGGAATGATAAATAACTGCTTCAAATAATTTTTATAGTAAGGGCTATTTGAGTGAAATTAGACAGTATCACTTTTCCTTTTAAACTGACAGCTTTACTAAATGAGCTAATTAATTGTAGAGTATTTGGGCTGTAAAGATTTTTCTACATCCTCACCGATATTCTATCATAAAGCTGGAAATACCTCTTTCTAACCATAACTTTGTGTATAAGATTTGTATTTACTGTTTACAGACAAAATAAAATTCCATATACTTTTACACTATGATGTTTAAATTAATGTGTATGTAGGGGGCAATTATTCTTAGAAAAATTGCTATCTGAACATTATAGATGGTAATGCTTTGCTTTCCAAGTTAAATCCAAAGTAAATTCTGCTTATAGAACAGAAAAATAAACATACCTGCTATTCTACCTTCCATCGAGTGTTCCTGACTTAGTGACCTTGAAAATCAGGGTGCCTTCTCAGTGCTCTGGATTGCTCATGCCCTAAAGCACGGCTGTACTGTTCAAGTTTCCAGGAATCTCCTTGATAATACAAAGCATCTATTGAGTTTCTGTTATATCCTAAATGCTCTATAAAAATAATTTATCCATTATCAGTAACTTCTTTGCAGTGTAATTTTTGATCAAAATATACAGTGACTTTTGAGTTTCTTACAGTAGTAGACACATTGCCACCAATCCCCATTGAAATGTACCCCTCACTTCAAATACACGAGTCCATCATTCTTGCACTTTCTTTATTTTTCCTTTGTCTTTTATTTTTAAGATATATGATAAATATATTTATTGTGAGAATTCATACATATAACATATCAGATCTTAATTCGTGTTCCTTCCTCTCACCTCCCCTCATCTCATTTATTCAAGATCTCCTTCCCATCTTCATAAAGTCTATCTCCATGCTTCTATTAGTTTTCTTTAAACCTGAACTTTGAATTATCTATAGTTTGAGTTTCTCATGTAAGATAAGCAGTGTGATGGTATTCGTCTGTGTTTGATTCATTTAACTTAGCATTATGGTCTCAAGAAGCACCCACTTTCCCACTGAGTATTCAAATGTATCCTTTGTCATTACTGAGTAGTGCTCCATTGCATGGATTTACCCATTTTCTTCACACATTCATCTGCTGATGGGCGTATAGGCCACTTCTATAATACAGCTCTTCTGAATTGTGCTGTCATATGCATGCATGCACAACCACTATGGATAGCAGCATGGAGATTTCTAAACTAAACAAAACAGAAAGATAAACTAGAAATTCCACTTGACCTAGCTGTTCCTTCTCTGAGTATCTCCCTAAAAGAGCTCTTGCCACTTTCCCAAAGCATTCTGGAAAAGCGTAATGTTTACAATCACAGGACCCTGAGGCAACCACAGCAGTACAACTACAGACACTTACAAAAGCAGATGCCCAGAACTGCTTCAGATAGTGGCAGGAATGATGAAAACAATATGTTTTAATAGAGATGAGTGTTCTGAGGGGGATTAAAGACATTGATTTGAACTGTAATTTTTTTTCTTTTTTTTTTATTTAAAAGAGAATAAAACAAAAGGGGGCAGTACAGAGCAGATCAGAAGAGGACAACATAGGCAACACAGTACTTTACATTAAGTCAACTGGACATCAACAGTATCTAACACCATATCTCTTACTCTGCTATAGCTGAGCATAGTTTCAATTACAATAATATCAAACATAACACAATACTATAAAGGCATGCATAGAGTGAAAGAATTCCAGGGCTTTCTGAACGGAATAACAGAGAATGATCAATGGGTATTATAATATCTCATTTTTGATAAAAAAGAAAAAAATTGTTTGAACTATCACACATATTCAAATTCAAATGAGACACAATGTGGTAGACAGAACCAATGGTAATAGAACAAAAAAAAGCATGGTAGGACTTCTAAGAAGGATAATATTAAATCAGCAATAGCTGTCATAATGTTTTCTTCACAACAGCTGTTCATATCATCATGTATGATATAGTCAAACAAAACAGGATAACACCATTCCAACTGATGAATTAAAACTTTGAAAGACTTCGAAGCTATGAGATGGGGCCTCATGCTTACCATAAAATCTTATATGCTCTTATCAAATCTCATATTAGGGAGATTATATGGTATTTACCCTTGTGAGTTTGGTTTATTTCACTGAAGAGAATGGTCTCAAGTCGTGTCCATTTATTTATAAATATCTCGATGTGATCATTCTTTATAGCTGAGTAGTACTCCATTGTATAAAAATGCCACAACTTTTTTATCAATTCCTCAGTTGATGGGCACTT
>PVJX010033495.1:0-19653 GCA_004027295.1 Dolichotis patagonum | reverse complement strand
CAACGAACTGAAGTCACTACTGTTCCTAGTTCAGGCCCGTCCTGCCCAATTCCAACATGTCATCCAATTGGTCACCCTTTTCCTGTGGGAGGGTCTTATTCCCAGCACTCACTGCAGGTTAACATAGGTCCCTCACTGGCTCCCTTCTCCATTGGGCTCACTGACCTCTGACTTCAGTGCAGCTGCACAATTTCACAGAGGTTCCAGTTGAGCTGCCCACCGGGGGTGGCTCAGGCCAGTCACAGTGGTGTGAATTCAGGCGGCTCAGTGAGAGTGCCTTGACTGCTAATCTTAGCTTCTCTAATGGTAGCCCCTGGACTGCATGTTTGACTAGCTCTTTTACCTTCAATTTCTTCCTGGGTCAAGCAAATTCATCTCCCTCTATCCAGACTTCTCCTTGATGTTTTATTCCAGCATCTGAGCTGTCTCTCTCAGGGAGGCTCCGTATCCTGTTTCTTATTGGTCCACCATCTTTAGCTCCTCTATATCATGTTTCTCTTAACATGATATAGTTATATGTATAAATATTTATGTATATATGAATTAAGATGTATACACAAATTTCTTCACAATATCAACTGATAAGTTCTAGGAGCACCAATCTCCCAGTAACAAGAAGCACACCTACCACTCAGATCTTGGATTCTAATGTTAGATAAAGAATGACTCCTTGGAGGAAAGGCAGGAAATATACAAAATGGACCTAGACTATCTTATAGTAGTATGAGGTAAGAAAGTCTAAAAAGTTAAACCAACCAAACAAAGAAAAATCCTACATTAATGAGGTTGTGTCAAAACACTGGAGCCAACTGAAAAGCTCTCACTGGCTAAAACAGGAACAATTCAAAGAGTAAGCTAAAGGAGAAATATTGGACTATGACAGAAAGTATAAAACAAATTTCTATAACCTTATACAAACAAATTATCGAATGAATTAAAACATAGGGAGAAAGAAACATATCTCTTTTGCAGAAAAAATATCAAATACCTTATATCTGTGCTCTACCCTTAAGGAAAGGGACCATAAATTCCCACTTTCTAAATGTGGGCAACATGTAGTGACTTTCCACAGCATAGTATGGAAAGGAAGACAAGGAGCAAATTGGCAATAGAAAAAGCTAAAAAACAATAACAGCTAGGTGAGCAAAGTCAGTAACAGTGATAAATCACTTTGGTACTATGCAGTTTTCATATGATATGATAAAAATGGCACATTACAACTTTGATTTTACTCCTGAAGACCCGTAATCCCAGGGTAACCATCAGGAAAATATCCCACTAATCCCAGTAGAGAAGAATCCTATAAAACACTTGACCAGTTCTCAAAACTATCAGCAGCATCAAAAACAAAGAAAGTTTGATAAACTGTCAAAGCCAACAGGAGCTTGAGAAGACATAGAAACTGGTGTGATGTTAGTGGTGAGATCATGAAATGGAAAAATACATTTGGGAAAAACTACAGAAAAGGGAATAAGCCATGAATTTTAGTTTAAAAATATAGCAATTAATGTTTTAATATCAATTCATTGACTGTAGCAAATGTACCATACAATAATGTAAAATGTTAATAGAGGAAACTGAGTACAGGATATGTGGGAATTCTATACTAATTTCCTAATTTCTCTGTATACCTAAAACTATTCTTCATATCAATGTCTATTTTTTAAAAAAAACCTTGTATGAGGACTAAGTCTGTTCCAATGTGCACATCTTCTTAACAGAAACATTTTCAGCAAGGGCAGGGGAAGCAAATCTAGATTTTGCTTAGATATTTATGATCACTAGGAATGTTTTATTAGACAAATAACAATAGACTAAGACAGTTCTACATAGAGACAGTAGAAAGCAATATAAAATATGTGAAAAATGGAGGGAGCAATGATTAATGTTAGGTATTGACTGTACTGGATAAAGGAATCCCTGGAGAGCTAGTAGACCATTCTTTCTGAGCCTGTGGTGGCATTTTCAAATTAAACTGCTGTGAGTCAGTGGACTGACTAGGGAAGAGCTGCCCTTGATGTGACTACCATTCAGTTAGCTGGGAGCCCAGATAGAACAAAAAAGTGAAGAAAAGGTAAATTTTCATTCTCAGTCTCACATACATATTCTCACCACCACCACCACCACCACCCACTCACCCAGTTCCAGGCTCCCTGTCCTTTGGACTATGGAACTTTATACGAGGGATTTCCCAGGTTCTCAGGATTTTGACCTTGAACTTAATCATTATCTTTTCTGTTCTGAGACATTTAGACTTAGATTAATCTATGCTATGGCATCTCAGGCACTTCATTCCACAAATGTCCAGTTATGAGAATTCTTAGCCTCAATAATCACATAGGCCAATTTACCTAATAACCTCCTCATATTTATTTATAACTAGAACTAGCCTATTGATTTTGTCTTTCTAGAGAACTGACTAACATAGAGCAGGAAAGAAGTTATTCCAAATGGAAAGAAATACAAAAACTGGTATGGAAATTAGTTTGGTTAATGCATAGTGTTGTATACTAAAGGAAACAGAAATAGATGTGAACTGAACTGAATTGCACAAATTTTGTGGGCCTAATTTAGAAGTTTGCTGTTTTTTCAAGAATTCTTATACTGTTCATCAATCCTATTCAAGATCAACAGTTTAAATAATTTTATTTTTTACACTTAAATTTGTGACATCTAGAAGTATATGACTAAGTAGAGTTATTCCTTGTATCAAGTAAATGAATATGTGGTGTGACTGAAAAATACAGTGAATGTTTAAGTTTTAAAAATGTGTTGTGCTAAAAGACATAGTGTCATTAACTCTCCCCCAAATATTTCCCCAAGCTTTAAATACACTTATGCCATTGTTCTCGACAGTTTCTGAAGCCATTATGAAAGTCCTTTCATGAATATCTTTGTTTTGTCATGGTTGCCTCACTGTCCAGAATCAATTCAGAAGATTTATCTTTGTTGGTCACTGAGACTTTGGAGAAAAGTCAGAAGTCCCAAAGTGTCAGACCCAGTGTTGTAGTCAAGGGTTTCAGGGAGACCAATTACATATAGGACACAGAATTTATAATATTATGATAGTCACCCAGAGTTAAACACAAAGAAAATGCAGGAAATCTGCCCACAACACTAAACACCTAGAAAATCCAGCTGAGGGCCAGGATCCCACAGCAATGTCCTGCATGAGTCCAGCTAAAGACCTAGAGCCATGACTATTCCTCCCATGAGTCCACCTGGAGGCCTAGACCCCACAATGACTCATGCAAGCCTGTTTTATAGATTTGTACTGAGAAAGCCCAAAGATCAGTGGTGGAAACTAGAAAGTCTATGCTAGCAGGTTGAAGGATCTGTACCAGAAGCAATGCTCAAAATAAGGATCAGGGCTGGCCTGAAAAGTACCACAGCCATCCTGAGTGACAATGAGGTTCTGAGCTCCTACAACAATGAGAGCAGTAGAGTACATTTCAGGAAGCCAGCTGACAAGCTTCTCTTAGAGATTAAACAGCACACATCTCCTCCAGAGCCAGGAAGCCATGCTCAATGTAAGGACTAGAGCTCCCCCAAAGTGAACCATAGCCACACTCCATGACAAGGTGCTAAGCTCCTCCAATGATAATGGCCAGAATCATATGGGGAAGCTAGCCATGACAAGCTCCTCCAGGAGAAACAATGGCATCAAACAATGGCACTTAGGAGAACCCATAACATCTCACTCTTCCTCTCCATGTCTTCTTTTATGCTATAAACTTTCTCAGGTGGGTTATCTATACTCAGCACCAAGCTGATTTAGTTCAGCTGGTGTTAAGTTGACCATCAGTTTTTCATCCATAATACCCAATGAATGAATTAGATAAGGATACATCATGTCTATAGGAGCCTGCCTTTCTATTGAATAACATACATAGCAGCATTTATTGTATTTTATTAAAACTTACAAAGACACTTATGAAAAAGCACTTCCAGAATTTCTTCAGAAAGAGGCAAGAGTGATGAGCAAGTATGTTCCACATGAGTATTGTATTTTGAGTGGGATTAATGGTAATGTCTTTTACTACAATAATTCTTTATTTGAAAACACACTGTGTTATTTTTTATCAGCCCTTGTATTTTGGTGTATGTTACAGAGAATTTTCCACCTTAAAAGTTTCCAAGAGCCCAGGCATGTGTCCACCCCCTTGCTGGTCTGTGCTCCTGCAACCTCTGTCACCTGTGGGCTGCAGCCCAAAGGTCGCTGTGGGGCCCCTATGCAGGGCTGCATGCGTTGCAGGGTAGCAGTGATGGTGTGCACCTTCTGGGCCCTGTGAGGGGTCTGTGGAGCTTTGTGGTCTCCTGTGGCAGCAAGAACTTGCTCAAGAAATTTGCCTCCAAAGCCAGAAAGAAGTTTTGGTATGAAAGACCTTCCTTGGAGTCTCAGTTGACTTACAAACCATGCAAGTTAGAATCCCTCCTGAAGGCTTCCTCAAAGAAAGCCAGGAAGGAAGAACTTCCCCTGTGTACCTGAAGGCCCTGAACAGCCTTCTCTACAAAGCCCTTACAGTCTTGCTGTCCACCCTCGAAGTGAGCCCAGAGGTCTATGACCTGAATGTGGAGCTCTCTGACTTTACACTTAGCCTTCCATGTGTGCTGGAAGACAGGTCCCTCTGCAGACTGGAATAAGCACATGGAGGCCACCCTGCCAAGGAGTGCTGGATACATGAGGCTCCTTTTGGTGGCCCAGCAGATGCTCAGGAATGTGCCACCAATAGTGTTTGTTCAAGACAGAAGAAATGCACTTCTGTCTGAGGCTGAGCAGTTGTTGGCAGGGGCTGACTTTGGGCCTGTGGATGAAATAGACAATTTGGCACAAGATCATTTCAGGGACCCTAATGCCCTGTTGCCATGGGAACCCCCAGAACCTGCTACACAATTTTATCTGTGTAGGGTCGATCACAATGCAATCAACAAGCAAATAATAGAGTACAAACAGAAGAAGGAGAAAGGACTGCAGGACATGAGTGTGGTGCCACCTGGGTAGGAGCAAATGGCTAAACTGCCACAGTGGGTAAGGAATAGAAGGAAGACACTGCCACAGGAGTTCCAGGACACCTCCCCCAGGAGTTTCCTTTTAGGTGAGGAGAGTGAGGGCAAGGATGAGGACAATAACCTGGGGTGTGGATGTGAATCCCAGAAATCAGAGGAATGGGAGGCAGAACCCAGAGGTGGAAGGACAGGAAGGACCCCATAGCAGAACAGAGCAAAGACAGGAGTGGGGCTTCAAGCTGCCTGTCTGGGCCCAAGGGAGAAGAGAGAACATTTGTGTGAGGTGTACCATCTGTACTGTAGAGATTGGTGATGAAGTTGAAGTTCTTGGTGGTATTATGGACTCTCCTGCTGTTCAACCTTCAGTAGTTTTCCATGTATCTAAACATAATTTTCTATACAGAAGAAAAAAAAGTTACCAAGAAAAAATTGTTTCTTAAATTTTAGAAAAAAATTAAATTTTGCAGGCAAAAATAAAATCAATATGTATTGTGTTTAGTTATGAATATTCCCTGTTGTCATCTCTATTCTGCTGCAAGAGTATAATGTCTTTTTAATGAAAAATCAAGCATTGCAAAGTAGTATCTAGCTTTCTCTTACTGCAAAATATACCCCACAAATGAAAGCACATAACTTTGGAATGCTAGCATTTTTAAAAAACAAGTTACCACAAAAATGACTCAAAACAGAACTTTTGAAAATTCCATGTGCTTAAAGCACAGATTTTGACTCAAGAATAGCTGAGCTTTAAACCTGTTTCCACCATCTGCTACCTACATGACCTAGAGTGAGTTACCTTACCTATTTGAACACCTTTTTCTCTCCTATAAATTGAAAAAATTGCTTATTTCATTATTATGAAATTTAAATGAGAAAATGTGTTCCGGTGCATCTTAACTTTTGTTGCATAGTAAACCCCAATAAATGTCAAGTATTTTATTATAATGATAATAAACAGGGCACTTCCTTAATGTTCTATAATTGTATTCATTATTCTGCAATATATCCTTCTATATATGAATATAAATAACCTTCCTGTAAAAGGCATTAGTTAAGACATCTCTACATGTTATAAGCCTCATTTGAGAAGGATCTAAACTTATGAAGTTGTTAACTAGGATCCTTGGATATCTCCTTTGGTCACTATGGCAAATAAAGAGACTCAATACTATCAACCACCCCGGCCCCAATTTCCCTGAAACTAAGATGCTACAGATGCTGCCTCTACCTTTAAGGAAATCATGTAAGATGAAATTAAGAAAAGTTTAAATGCATTGATTCTACAAAAATAATGTGATAATTCAAATCCAAACTTGTTTTTAAAATGTGGCACCTCAGAATTAATAAAGCTATGAGTGGTGTGAATGAAAGGAGACAGCATGCTTCATGATTCACAGTCTTTTCAGTGGAATACTGGGTTTCTAAAATTTATGACCAATACAGCTAATTACCTGGGATCAGTGGATTATCACAGACCTCTACTCCCCAATACTGCATTTTGGGATCATTTTAAATCAGATTTTACTTTTTAACGACTTAGAAAACTCTTCACTATATAGTGTAAAGGCAAAGTCTGAGAGTTACTGGAATTGTTGCAAGATTACTAGCCTTATAATTTATGAGGGCATGTTTATGTGAGTGATTACTCCAGAATACAAACATAGAGAAAGTGTAGATACTATCACAGAAAGGTTTCTATGTTAACTAAAGGAGAAATAGGAGGACAGGAAAAGAAATAGAGAAAGAACACTTGTGAGAGAATTTTCTCTGAAGACATAATTAAAGAGGTGCAATGCAAAAAGAGTCTGAAACAGAATTTTTGACAGTGTCTACATGCATGATCACATATGTGTTGTACTTGAAATGAAATACTAGGGAGGAAAAAAACAGCAAGAAAAGAGACAGCATGCCTGAAGGGAAACTGCATTTTAAAAATTGAAGCAATAAATTATACCTGGAGTCTCCCCATAGACCTGTAAGAGGAAACTGAAAGCATTTCCTTCTATTTATTTTATAAGTGCAATAAACTTTATCAGCTTTTAGTATTGGGAACTTGTGCAATATTTATAGGCTGCTTATTTTCAACGTTATTCAGGAGACAGTATCAAGAGGCCAATGAAAAAGAAAATTGGGGTAAGGTTAGGGGTCTTTTGCTTTCTTGTCAAACAATCAGGATTTATCATAAAGATTTATCCTTTAGTGTCTTGGCCCATTAACCAAAGCCAACATGCGGAGTCCTGTCTAGTCTGTTATATAATTAGGTTGGCCACAAACTCACTGCTTCTTGTCTCTAAGAAGGCCCTTACTGACAGATTTCTGGCACCAGTGCAATAACAACTATCTTCTAGGCATCCAGTGAGAGACTAACAGAGTCAAGACTGAGAAAAGCAAAGAATCAACATGGCTCTGTATCGCAATAGCCAGATCAGTAAGAAAGGTTTGCTGCAAAACCACCATCCAATAAAACCTTCAGCTACTTGTCAACGGCAACAGCGACTGGTACTCTGGATCTTATAAGCAGGCAAGGTTTAGACCTCAAAGTGGTAAAGCAACATCCATGCAGGATTTAAATTTCTCTGTAGTGGGCTAATTTCAAACTGCAAACTGAGGACCATAAGCATAAAATTTTAGGCCTTTTCAACCTTTTCAAAATTCTTTCCAGTGTCCCTATACACTTGCTGTGTCAAAAATGTTCTTGTCAGGTAACAAGTATTTTTGAGGTTTTCATAAATTTCCCAAACCTTCCAATAGTGACTGCTCCACTCCTGAATGTCTCTAGAATTTGTACAGATTGGTCAGCTATTTTCAGCTTTTCCTGCCTTGGCACTATCTTGCTATGTTCCTCCATGTAGCAAAATTACTTCTAATTTGTCTTGAATTTGTTCTTAACCTCTCTTAGTATGCCTATTTCTCATATTTTAATAAAGATTAATGTTTTATTAAGTGTAGAAAATTCAGAGCAAAAATAACTTTTTATATAACATTTTGTATAATTGCTAAACTTCATAAGAATAATTCAAAAATAACACTTTAAGATAATCAAATCCATTAACAGTCTCCTTTGCAGAGAATTAAAATAAAATATAAAATAAGTTCTTTGTATCAACTTTAGTAGTGAATATATTCTATGAACAAATCCAGAGGCAATAATTCTAGACTGAAACATCTAACAAGGATATAATATACAGAATCCTATAGCAAATGATTAACTTTAGGTCATTTTGATCTGTGCAGGGACACAGATAGCACAAGGACAATGTGTAAGTCATTGTATTTCATACTTTATTCTCTTTATGGTTTTCCAGGTCTCACAACCTGGGTAGAATTGTGCTGTGTGACTGGCCAGACCAATAGTTTATAAGGTCCTAAAAGGCAAAGGCCATGTCTATGGAGTATTCCTGGATTGCACCTAGAACTTCAATAAAAATAGGGTATTTATTGAAATTTTTATTTTTTGCTTTTTATTGTATCTCAGTTAAACAAATGCACACATCCCTTGAGATCCACATAACTAAGTCATATGAGTAACAAGAATAGGAAACAATATCCCATCCTCCAACCATGTAGCTCTATCATAAACATTGTTTTCAATCTTTTAGTCTCTTCTAGAGTCCCCACACTCAAAGAAAAGAGGGTGGCATCTAGAGTTGAGATCAGCTTTTTTACAGATTATTGAGTTTCGATGAGAATCTTTTTCAGGGCTTTGTGGGTTCCCATAAGTCTTAGCAGGGCCGTGGAAGGTAGATAGTTTCATGGTTTGTTCAGTGCAGGAATTCTTGTGTCTTTTGATCAATAAATTTTTTTTCAGTAAGTGTATAAAATTCAACAACTTTCTGGGCATTTATAAGAATTAATTCTATCTGATGTTTTCTAGAAATCCTGCAAAGGCCCCAAGACCATGGGAATGGCAGGGTTGGGAAGGAGGATTGACAGATACAACACTATTTTTCACCTCCTTAGCTTTTTTTTTTTTTAATTTATATTTTATTGGTATGAGGGGAGAGTTGCAGCACTAGTTGATAGGGTCAGCTGCAGGCATTATGAAGAAAACAGTGTTAGAGATCCTGAAAAGTAATAAACTGTACATTTAATACATTATTAAATTTTGCTCTATATTACTTGTTTGATGTCTTTCAGATATTGTCTAGGCCCAAAAGCAAAGAGTATAAAATTTCACAGGTAATAAGAAATGGGAAGACTTGTGAAAATATCAGCAAATACAAATAGTAGAGGTACATATCTTCAGTTGGGCATCTTTTGAATGCTTTCCCCAACTTCACTTATAAAGACATTTTTAAGCCATTTTGAGACCACTTTTACTAAAGTTACAATAGTCTGGATCAAATTTACACAAAATAAATGTGATCAAATGTTACTAACACAAAATGTACACTGAGTAACTAAACAGAGAAAATATTTTGAGAGGGCTGCTGCTTCTAAATGTAACCATTATCATAAAACCCTCAGCCATGTTGTCTATCTAATGGGCTGTTTCTGTTGATGTGGAAGCTGTTAACTGAATTCTTCTAAATGTCACCTGGAGGCTGTTCTCAAACTGAGAGGCTGTTGTGCTTTACTTTTTTATCTAGAACTAAATGTACTAGTCCAATAAAATATTCAGTCTTCCATAAACCACATGTAGAGAATACTAAATCATTCAAAAAAAAGAAAACAAAGAAAACCTGTGTGATATGAAATATACCCACCCAGAGTAGTCAGGCTAAGTGACATAAAAACACCATGTTAAAAGATTAAAACATTAACAATTACAAGTTTAGAATGTACCTCACTCTAAGAACTGATTAAAGTTCCAGACATTTACTCTTACCTTTATAACCCATGGATTCTGTATAACTGGTGAAATTATGGTGCAAAACAATCCTTCAGGAATATGTAGATCTTAAGTGTGCTCTCTTGAACTACTGTCAAATGTTAGTCACTAAATTTGGAATTGACAGTAATCTAAATGCTTGCTGATACCTATATGAACAAAGTTCTGTATTATTAATACTGAGTGCCTGCACATTTAAGTTCTATTCATTTTGTACAGATTAGAAGTATATATAGTAGGGTTATATATTTGTTATTTTCTAAGTCAACATAAGATTACATTAAATATAAATGGTATTTTATGATCTAATTTAGAAAACAAGATTTAAAAAGCCTATTGATCTATCTATTAAATATGAGTTACTGTATGAATATTGTGTGGATATTGCTATGGTTTGGATCTAAAATGTGCTCCCAAAGTTTCATGCTTTTGGAACATGATCAGACTATGGGGATGCTATAGGATCAGTGGATTCATTTGCAAATGAGTCTAGTAGCTAGATGTATGGTAGGAAGGGAACTTAGTTGGAAATGGTTCACTGGGTCCATGACCTAGAAAGGTATATTCTTATCCTTAGCTTTTCTGCTTTCTGGCTGCTATGAGGTGAGCTTTATTACACCACGTCCCTCTGTCATGCTGTTTCTGCCTTGGGATCAGCCAGCCATGGACTTAATTCCCCCAAAGAATGAGCCAAAATAAATCTTTCCTGCTTCAAATTGTGGGTATCAGGTATTCTATTCCATTGATAAGAAAGTGACTGATGCAAACATAATCCTGTTTATGCTTACAGAAATTAAGTCATAAATATAGTCAAGTATCTAGCAAAAGAAAGAAAAAAATATTGATGAAGAAGGAGTCCCAACATAAACATTGTTTAATTAGCAGGAAACTAACTGAATAAACCTGATAGCCTAAGTGTGGGAAGGTTAAATGCTTCTATTTAATGCTGAAGAGCAATTCAGAAAAAGGTAGGCAATTGTCCATACTTTTTCCTAATAATTTAAAATTTTCATTTATGAATCTAAATATGTGGCTAGCTGATCACATGCTGGCTGTGCTAGCTTTCTTTAGATAATTGTCTTATGAAAGCAAAGTTTTATTTTGGCTCAAAGTTTCAGATGTTTTAGCCCATGGATTGTTGGTCCCATTGTTTTCATCTCTGTCACTTGAATATGTGTCAGAGAAAGTTTTCTACCCCTTAGCTGCTGAGAAGCAAAAAGAAGGAAGAAGAGGAAACACAGTTCCATATCCAACTTAAAGTCACATCCCAAGCAGCTTTCTTCCACTAGGCCCCTGCTCCAAGCCTTCCATACACTAGTTTTTGGAGAACATTCAGTATCCAAAATACAGAATTAATATTTTAGGAGCTATTGCTTAGCCTTGTATGCAGGTAGTGTCCACAGGAGTTCAGATACTAAAATCAAGCAACTGTAACATTGAGACCTATAGGAAGTCATAGAAAATGTTCACAAAATATTTATTTAGCTTTGTTCTGCCCATCCTTTGACACATTAGTGCATTTGTTCCCATCAAAGCCCTCAAACCACAAATATTCTTTGTCATGAACCCTGTAATGCTTTAAATAGTCTCATTTCATCCTCGGGGAAATAAATCAGGTGAAATTCCAGGAGGGTGTGGGAGACTGAGGCCATTAGGGCTGAGGGAAAATATAAATGGAGCTCCAAAGACACATTCCAGAAAGTATATGCCTCAGAGCCAACTGTGTATGACTCAACCCATTTTATTAAGTAAATTTCCTTTTTATCCATATTTGATTAAATAAGAATCCATACAGCTGTACCCTTCTTTGGCCAAGACTGGGTGTCATATTTCTAGAAAAATTTCTACAGTCCAAGGAAAAACATCAACTAGTCATCAATTTGATCTACACTCATTCAGCTTTTAAAATTTTTTGTTAGAAACTGCTAGGTTGGAGAAACACCCAGACCCATCCATGTGTGGCCACAGGCATTGGAGACACTTGATTCCCTCAGGTAACCAGTGCAGGCAGGAAAAAACAGCCACATACATCCTGTACTCTCCCAGGATGCCATTGGAGATGCTTGCTTCCCACAGGCAGCCAGTTCAGGCCAGGAGAATCAGACTAAGACAACACCATGTGCCTGTCACCATCAGGGGAGTCCCAGTGTAGCCATGCAGGTTGAGAGAAGAAGCACCCTGCCACGATGCACCCATGACCATTGGGGAAACCTCAGTGTGTCCATATGGTTCTGGAGAAGCCCACTCTTATGCCTCACTGCTTCCCCAGGAACCTGGGTTCAGAGAAACCCAGGTGCCTGGCCCATTCCCCTACACTTGGAGGAGCAACCAACTGGGAAGCATCTGGGACTCCACAACTGGCTTGTCTGGAGGAACCCAGGAAAATATCATAATGAAGGAGAAAAAGGCAATCTAAGACCTCTAGCCCACATAGAACAAGCCTGGAAGATACAGACATAGAAGAAAATGGAAGTTAAACAGCTGAAATACCTGAAAGGATAGCAACTAAAGTAAAGAAAGAACTTCATGAGTCTGTAAAAGTAATCAGATTATAATAACTCAGATAAAAGAAAATCATAAATATAATGAAAAAATTGCTGTATATAGCTACAGAAGACATAGATTTAAAAAAAAGAGGAGCATAGGAAACCTTAAATGAACAGTATGTGAAAGAATTACAATGCATGACACAGATTCAAAGAGATATCCAGGGAATTAAAAACTCCAACAAAAGCTGACAAAACTGCATGCAAGAGACTTAAGGCAGACTTTCAGACCTTGAAGACAGGATTACAGCTAGTGATCATGAAAGGGAAGATCCCCTAAAAATAACCAGAAACCAGGAAATAACAATACAACAGCTGCAAGATGAGACAAAGAAAAAAAATTAAGAGTAATAGTGTCAGCAAAAAAGCAAGAGTCAATGCAAATAACATAAAAGAACTATTTATGGAAGAAATAACAGAAAACTTCCAAAACATGGGAAAAGGACCTGACATACCTTTAAGTGAGGCGTATAGATCTCCAAATAGCCATAACCAAATAAAATAACCAAAATAAATCTACCCCTAGACATATAATAATCAAGATCCCAGAAATTCAGCACAAGAACAGAATATTAAAGGCTGTTAGAGAAAAGAAATAGATCACCTATAAAGGAAAACCCATCAGAATCATGAAAGACTTCTCAACACAAAGCATCAACTCAAGAAGAGTTTGAAGTGAAATGTTTCAAATCCTGGGAGAAATCAAGTTCCAACCCAAATTGTTGTAACTTGTAAAACTTCCTTCAAAATTGATGGAAAAATAAGATTCCTCCATGATAAAGAATAACTGAAGGAATTCATGACTATGAAACCAAACCTACAAAGAGTGCTGAAGGATATTATAGTATATAAAAAACTGAAGGAGTTAGTACAATTCAAAATGTACAATAGATATTGTGAAAATGATAAAGGAGGAAACATCAAAAAAGGGAAGGTGATAACCATTGTTAATTTCCTATTATCTTGTTTTGAATTCCTGTATCATTTTCATAGCCTTGATAAATTTGATCTTATTCTGTCTTGTTTTATTTACTATGTATGATGATATGGGAAGCTATTTTGAAGATAATAAGATATATTATGGTAGGCCTTGATTTCCTATTATCTCATTTTGAAGTCTTATAATGCTTTCATTGCTTTGTGTTGGTTTTAGTGTGTTTGTTTGTTTGATTTTATTATATCTAATGGTGTGGACAATTATTTTGAAGAAAACAAGAGTTATTACAGTAGTAATTGTTGAGTTCCTATTTTCTTGTTTTGAAGTTCCATTTAGCTTTCATTGTTCTGTTCTGGTTGTCTTTATTCTGTTTTATTTTCTTTGGTTTTATTCTCTTTACAAAAAAGAAACCTAGTAGACTAAATTTTTTAATTACTCTAAGAAGTATTTTCCATAGGAAAATAAATGAAAGGTGTAGAAGCCAGTGACTAGATCACAAAGACTTAGGCACTCATCACCATTTTTTATTATTGTGAATGCAAGTACTCAGTGGAGAGTTGTACACACACACACACACACACACACACACATACACAAATGACTTATGTCAAACAGACAAAGCAATTCAGGCACAAAATTAGTTTCCAAAAAGTAGATTCTCCACCAAGTTGGAGTGGTGTCTTACATACTTTTCAATTTGGAAGAGTAGTATAAGAAAAATTTTAATGATGATGAATGAAGCTATTTGCCAAGGAAATAAAAAATTGAGACCAGGAACTCTCTATGACTTTATACATTTATTTGTTTTATAAAATTTATAATAACTTCCTTGATATGATGATTATATCATCTTTTTTGAGTTTTCTTCAGGATAAGACATTATATATTGATTTATCTTTTAAGCTTGAGATCATTGCTCACTTCTATCAAAGTACATGGAACCTTCTATATGTCCTGTAAATTTATATTGAATGAATAAATAAATGAATGCTTAGATTTGTTTAAATTTTATTTTAAAGGGGGTAAAATTAAACACAACAAAACAGAACAGAATGGGACATAAGAAAGCATAAATTTCAAAGCTAGACAACCAGAGATCTTCACTATCTGTCATATTGTCTCTTGTTTTCTTCCAAATGGTTGTCCATATCTTTGCATATGGGGAATTCATACTAAATAACATAGCCAATCTTTTCACAAGATGTGTAGTTCACTGGTCCCACTTGCTAAGGGGGGGAGAGTCGGGGGACACGGGATGGGGGACAGGACGACATGAGATGCTTGATTCTCAGCCCACTCACTGGCAGGCTCACAGCCATCCCCCAGAGAGGGGAGGAGGTCTTTGTTCTCCTGGCATCCTGAGTCAACGACATGGTGCAGGTCCCAAGGCACCAGGGTCTCTCTCCTTTGGGCCGCTGAAAGTCTGCCATACTCACCTGCTATTTCTTTCTGATGAATTGACCATTACATTTCCAAAGTTCTGAAGTGACCAACAGACCACAGAAAGAATTCTCTGTAGGCTCCTGTATGAAATCAGCAGCTATAGCAATCTGCTGGCCTTGCTTCAGGGCCACTAAGTTTTTTTAAAGAAGAAAAAAAATCAAAATTTCAAAACATGATAATTAGAGGGTAACAATGGTAAATACATTGCATATGATTATCTTTAAATTAGTCACTCAGAGTTCAAGATATTTACATTTAATTGTCCAAAAATTCTAATAAGATGAAAAATACAGAAAAATGGACAGATTATAGATGTGTATGAATTACCAAAGCTGAACCAAGAAGATATGAAAATCTTAAATGAAACCAATATTAATCATTAAAATTGAAAATGTAATTAAAAACTTACCAACAAAGAAAAGCCCAGGCCCTGATGGATTCACTGCTGAATTCTACAAGAAGTTTAGGGAAGACCTAACACCACTACTTATCCAACTCTTTAATGAAGTTGAAAGGGTAGCAGTACTCCCAAATTCATTCCTGGATGTAAGCACTACCCTGATACCAAAACTTGAGAAGGACTCAACTAAGAAAGAGTTACAGGGCTACCTCTCTAATGAACATTGATGCAACAGTCCTCAATAAGATACTGCCAAGTGGAATATAGCAAATCATCAAGAAGATTATACACTATGATCAAGTGGGATTCATCCCAGGGATGCAAGGATGGTTCAAAATATGCAAACCAATAAATATAATACACCATATTAACAAAGCCAAGGACAAAAATCATATGATCATCTCACTAAATACATAAAAAACTTTTGACAAAGTCAAGCACCCATTCATGATTTTAAAAAACTCTGTATAAAATGGAATAGATAATCTTTATCTCAATCTGATAAAGACCATCTATGACAAACCAACAGCCAACATCATAGTAAATGGACAAAACCTGAAAACTTTCTCTCTAAAATCAGGAACAAAACAAGGATGTCCACTATCTCTACTTTTATTCAATATAATCTTAGCTATCTTAAGGATAAGATGTACTCTAGGAGAAATAGGTTTTGAAAATTTAAAAAGTTGCAAATAATTGGGCTTGAGCTGATGGAGTTAGCCTATGGAAAGAAAACAAGCAAATGGAGTACCAGAAAAGAACAAAGTAAGGATATGCTGTTACATGCTTTAAAATATACTTGTTTTTCTCTTGTCATATTCTTGAGAGATTTCCATAGAAGCCAAATTATTTTTTATTGATTATGTTGACACTGGCTTTTTATTTCTTATAAAACTGAGATCTAACATGAAGGAATTGTTTTATTTGGATCCTGCATACATAAATTAATATGTGTTTTGCAATGTTATTTTAAAGATTATATGAAGATACATACACAGCTCCAGTAATGTTTCTACATTTTCATGATTCATCAAACAACACTGTATATAGTTCACCTTGGGCAAATTATGAGCAATAGGAGTAATATTGGAGATGAGTAGGAAAAACAGGGCCACAAAGTAAAAATGAATATATGACAAGAGTGGAAGTGTAGTTTTCTGTCCTTCAGTGGTTCTTTATGCTGCCTATGCTGGTAGAAGTTAAGCCTCAGAGTAAAGCACAGCCAGAGCCCCATGTACTCACTGAATATCAAACATTAGACCACTCATTTTCAGGAGTGAACTCACAAGTTAGGATGTAGAGAAATACTCATCTGTAATTTTATTTGAACTCCCAGTATAAAACACAAATAATAACAGTCTCAGGAAACTATTCATGAGGCATAAATATGAAGACATAGTGACAGTTAGAATGCCAGGATCCTCATGCTTGGGAAGTGGGGAAAAATGAATTGTTAGGATCATCACTGGTGAGCAAACATATTAGTGACTCATTTCATTTATTTTTTACAGTGCATTTTTTTTTAAACTGTGGAATTGAACCCTAAATATTTTCCAGTCTACTTCTGCAACTAATTTCCTGAATGAGGCAAGAAACTGATTTGTAAAAATCCATCAGTATCTTTATAGCATGTCAAGGGAATTTAGACTTCCTGAGACACCAAATTCAGGTTTCTCCTCAACAGGATACTGACTAGAAATAACATGGTAACCATAGAAACATCCATTCAATGAATGGTCATGGGAGAATGATAGCACAATTCCATTCAAAAGCAGAGACAATTCCCTGATAAATCTGATATGGACAAGGATTTTTTTCTTAACACAAGATCATTGTGTTGTACTTAGGAGGATTTATATATTTTTCTGACTCACAATAAGTGAAAATTTTCTCTTTCTTTCATTCAACAAATACTTTGAATGCCAGCCACAATCCAGGTATTGCTACTGGCAGTACAGAAAACAAATCAGACCAAGCCTCTGTTGTATAGTGGAAGACAAAACAAGAAGTAAATCCTTAATGCATAAAGAAATGGTAGCTAGAAATGAGACTAAAACAGGGAAAAGAAATAGACCATGAAGACAATAGATAACAAAAGGATATAATTAATTAAGAGGTGAACAAGAAAGACCCCTGTAATAATGTGACAATTGAGCAGGTGCCTGAAAAATGTGAGGGAAAAATATATGAGAATAGCCTGTTTAAAAGCCCAATGTGGGAATATGCTTGGATGATGGGGGGGGGAGGAGTTTGTGGTACTAGAATAAAAGAGAAAGAGTGCATGACAGAGTTGGATGACAAGAGTGAAGTAGTAAACCCAGATTAGGCGGAAATGCACAATCTTTGAAAGGCTTGACTTTGTACCTTGAGTGATAAAATAATCCTGTAGAGTTCCTAACTGGAGGAAGAATATGATCTAACTTGATTTTTAGAAAGATTACACTGGTTACAATAGGGAGATAAAATTGTACAGGGTATCAAGATGTAAGGAAGTCAAATAGAAAGTCCAATTTGACAATCTAACCAAGAAAAGATGGGGACTTGGGGCAAGTAAGAGTAAAACACTAAGGAGTAGTAGGATTCTCAATATATTTTGAAGTCAAAACTGCTAATATGTGCTGATGAAATGAATGAGAAGCTAGTATCGTTTATTACTGACACATGAACCAATAAGTAACTCATGAACCAATAAATAACACATGAACCAATAAATGATCAACTTTTAAAAATCAATGTCAAAAATAAATTGCTTGCTTTTCTTTAGAAAATATCAAACTTTAGGGAAGTAAAATTACTTCTGGTTTTCATGGCGGTGATATATTGTATTTATATAGTAGACCTCTTCCTTGGTGCTTTTGGGGCTCTATTGATGTGCTGATTTATCTAGGTTATAGTCTTCAATTATCCAATTAAGAATCTAGGTGCTGTGTTTGGGATTGGGAACTTTGCAGAAACTGGAATCTCGGCCTGACTATTTGGGACCCGTAGGCCCACCCTTCATCTGCAGGGAACCTCCAAGAGATCAGCATCTCGGCCAGGTCTGTTTGGAACCCATAGGCCCACCCTTCACCGGCAGGGAACCTCCCAGAGACCGGCAGCTCAGCCTGGTCTGTTTGTATTGGGAACTTTGCAGAGACCAGCATCTCAGCCTGACTGTTTGGGACCTGTAGGCATGCCCTTTAGCCACAGGGAACCTCCCGGAGACCAGCATCTCGGCCTGATTGTTTGGGACCCCTAGGCCCACCTTTCACATGCAGAGAAACTCCAGGAGACCAGCCTGGGACAAAGGACAGCGGCCAGGCTTGAGGTTCCACAGGCTCCGGTCCACCACGCCCAGCATCTGCCTTACAACATAGGGAGCCAGGAGCCCACAGAAGGGAGTTAGGACCCTGTGAGGTGAGTCCTGCTGCCCCAAGGTGGGCTCATGGAGAGCTGGAGACCTGTGCTCCAGACAATTGAGCTTGGGCAAGCTACCGGGTACACGGAACAGAGTCCTGGAAGCTTCACAGCCTTAGTGCACCACGCCCAGCGGCCTTCTCTTAGTTCCTGGGGCCTAGGCCAAGCTGGTGGCCTGATGGCCTGGTGTGGGCTGGCCTGGGGAGAGCTTAAAACTATCACTCCTGGCAGTTGAGATCATACTCACCTTCTAGGACACAGGAATGTGGCCTGAGGTTCTGTGGGCCCCAGTTTATGAGGCCCAACTTCTACCTTTCAGTTTAGGGAGCCAGAGCCTGTAGGGGAGCCACCGCTGCTCGAGGAACTGAGGGTGCAAAAGGTAATTTGCCACACATCCACAGGAAGCTTTGGAACAACGCTCAATAAGGACATATAGAAAAATGACAAAAGGAAAGACCAAAAGGCAGGCTCAGAGCTCCAGCCCACCCCAAGAAAACTTAGAAGCCATGTACATAGAAGAAAAAAGAAGCCATACACCTGAAATGTCTGAAATGATATCAAATGAAATAAAGATGCAAGTAGGGAAAGCTATGGAAAAATTCAAATCAGAAATACTTGCCCAGGTAAAAGAAGAATTGATAAAAAATAGTGAAAGAAATAGTGAACATATCTAGTGAAAACACAGCTAAAAAATTATAGGAACAAAGCAAACAGATAGAATCCCTAAATGAACACTATAAGAAACAAGCAGAATACATAAAGCAGATTCAAAGGAATATACAGGAAATCAAAAATGCTATTGAAAGCCGCCAATACCGCCTCAATGAAAGTGAAGATAGAATTTCAGACCTTGAAGATAAGATTGCAGCCAGTGAACAGGAAAGGAAAGATCTCTTAAAAATAACAAAGAATCAGGAAATAACAATTCAACACCTGCAAGATGATGCAAAGAAAAATAACATAAGATTAATAGGGATAAATGAAAAAGAAAGGGACAGCCCAAATGATATCAAGAGGATATTTACAGAAGTAATAGCTGAAAACTTCCCAAACATGAGAAGAGAAACTGACATCTGGATAAGTGAAGCATATA
>PVJX010033494.1:0-19639 GCA_004027295.1 Dolichotis patagonum | reverse complement strand
TTTTTTTTTTTTTGGTACCGGGAATCAAACTTATGACCTCACTCTTGCCAGGCAGTCATTTAAGCCACTGAGCTAAACCCCAGCCCCATCAATTGATTAGTACTAATAATAAATCATCTCAGTAGAAAATTAAACTAACCCTATATTCATGAAAGTTTTAATATGAATTTATATTTAATTACATATATATTCATTGCACAGAAGTATGGCAGGGTGTTTGGTAGTAACGAACAATACATTAGGATATTTCCTAACATGTTTTCAAACATAAAAATGTTTTAGAATACAAACCTGTGGACAGGTTGGAACTTGGGGAACCAAGCAAGAAAGCAAAGAGCCCTCCTTCCTGTTAAGCAAGTGGAGGTGCAAGCAAGCAGTGGTTTCACCAGGAAGAGAACAAGTCAGCGTCTCCTGTGAGCCTAACCTCCCACACCCTTAGCACCTGGATGGTGTCGAGGACAGCCAGAGCTGATAGCAACTGAGGCACATAAAGCAACTAAATGCTTGTATTGTTGGGCTGCTTATGCTGACCTGGGGCCAGAGGTCTGAGCATCTCTTGGGAGGATGACAGTATACAATATAGAAAATATGGGGGATTTCATTCTGTCTTCTCTTTGAAGGCAAATATTGTTTTCACTGTTTTGCTTTGTTCTGATTGTTTTGCTCTACTTGATATTCTGTTCCGATTGGTTTTATAAGGCTCTGTTTTTGGTTTGATTTTGCTATACCTGACTGAATGGACAACCATTGTGAAGATAACAAGATATACTATGGTGCCTATTACTGTTATCCCAGTAACCTGCTGTGAAATTCTGTACCAATTTCACTGCATTGTCTCGATTGGCTTTGTTTGTCTTGTTCTGTTGTACTTTACTACCTTCAAAATAAAAATAAATAAATAACTAAATAAGACAGAATCTTCATACATAGCTGGTAGTCATATAAAAGATGCAGTCCCTTTAGAAAATAATCAGCAATTTACTATCTTCAAAAACAATCTGTGGACAAATTGAATGGAAATATGATTTCCTCAAGGAAAAAGTAGTAAAAATATTTTCATATTAAAATGTTCATATATTTTTGTATGGATAATGGATTAATTACATCATCACTGCTATATTTATAATGTTTTAAAATACACTTTAAAAGTGATATTATATTTATATTTAAAAAGGAAATATTCCTTTTGACCATTTAAATGTATGTAAAAAAAACTTTTACACTCCAGCTTTTAAAATGTAAAAGAAAATATATAGGTTTTGAAATTGTCATTAAAATTAGCAATATCTTAGTCCACGTGGGCTATTATAACAAGCAGACTACACAGTTTATAAACACACGCATTTGTTTGGTTTTATAAGCTGGGAAGTCCAAGGTCAAGGGGTCAGATATGTGTCTAATTAAGAACCCATTTTCCAGTTCACAAAAGGCTCCTCGGTGCTGAGTCTTCGCAGGGTAGGAGAGGAAAGGGGGTCTCTCCGTCCCATTTGGCAAGGGCATGAAGCCTAAGGTGGACTCTGCTTTGTTTTGGGGTCTGAATCACCTCACAAAGCCCCCACCTCTCGGTACCATGAGCACTGGAGGGTCCTGCTTCAGTGTGTGAGACGGGGTTGGAGGTGGACAACAGCAACTGAAATACATGAAAATCCGCAGACTTGAGGCTCACAGCTTAGCACCGTTTCTGGACATTCTGTTTTCACTGTATGTTTGCTTTCATTACAGAAAGCCCTCTTCACCGTCCTTCCTGTCCTCAAAGGCAGTATTTCTTCACCCAGGCCTTTCTAACCATTCTTGAGGGAATGTTTTCACTTGTTCTTTTTTTTTTTTCTTTTCTGAACCTGGACTTGTCACCGCACGGCATATTCCTTACCAAGATCCTCGTGCTAGGACGTGTGAATCTCATTATTATTAAGCGGCTTCCTCTGACCAGGACCGCCCTTGCACAGTGCCTCCCTAGTCTCAGGTTCCAGAGGGATGCAGGAGGTGTGGGGTTGCCACAGCCCAAGGTTTCACCAGAGGGGAGCCCTGGCTTGGAGACAGCTGCTTTCTGGGAGTGGGGAGGGGGCTATCTTAGTCTAAAATTCTAACCTTATTTTAAATTCCCAACTAAACATATTCCTAAGACTGTTCATTCAAATATTATGACTAACTTACTAAGCGTTAATCTAAGGGACACATGTGAATTTGGATCTCATTTGAACTCTTTGCAGTGTCTGGGATAACGAGTCCTTTGTGCATTGTGGCTTCATCACGCCTGTCTCACAGCCCTGGCTCCTGCTGCCCCTGGTGGAGAAGCCTTCTGTCTCCGTGGACTCCGTCGTCGCTCTTCTTTCTGTATACACTGTCTTCAATAATCACACTCACTGGTCCTTAGTTGCAAACAGCATTTTGCATAATGCTTTATATTTTCACCGTAGGTCTTCCACGCTGGGCTTCACTGAAAATCATAATCTAGTCTTGATAGAGCATTTGTTCTGGTCTCAACTGTGTTTCCCATAAATGAGTAAAATCGTTGTTCCAGAAAGATGGATGGCGTATGCTCTATAACTTTCTATGCCCTGTAGCACACAGCCTCATAGCCTGTGTGTGCGTATGCCTCTCCTCACCCAGACGCAGCCTAGGTCAGAGCCGAGTAAATCACTCCGCAGCCAGACCTCTCTCTGGTCGGCTGGTGACTGTCCTCTTCAGCGCAGCTATATTCCACATCTATTCTTAGCCTCTGCTAACACAATTCGCCTCTGCAGAGATACTCTTTCCTTTCTCTCCCCGTATTCAAATGTTCCCCTTCCTTTAGGGGTTGACCCAGTTTCCACAAACACAGTGCAGTACTTCCCAATTATTCAAACACCCATTTGTCTTAGCATTGTATAACTCCAATAGAACATATTCCGCACACAACTTCATTTGCACATTAAGTCAAGCACAAGTAACTTATATATAAAAACTTCTTGCATGTTTTCTTTAATTTTGCAACTATAATAATGTTATAACTGTTTTTGCCTCCCCACATTTCATCCTACACTCACCGTGATTGTAGTGAGAAATGAAATCCTTGGGTAACAAGGTCCTGGGGCAGGGCACTCATGAAAGAGCTTCCTGTCTTATTAAGACAAATCATGATAAAAGTCACCACAGCTGGTTTCCCTTAGCTCCTAGCAATAAGCGAATACAGTAAGTGGACAGTTTGTAACCTGGAAGTGGGACCTCATTAAGAATCTCACCATTCTGCCACCCTAAACTAGAATCTCTTGCCTCTAGGATATAAGAAGCGTATTTCTGTGGTTTGTAAACTTATCAGCCTATGCTAATTCAGCACAGTGCCTTGAATCAAGATACACATTTAAACTCTAAGAGTATGGGAATCCTTACTGGCTATCTTTTACAGTCCAGAATAACGCTGTGAACAAAGTTAATGCTTAACAAGTATTTGATAAACGAATGGTTAAAAAGAAGTCATTTATATTCAAAGTAGAATGTATTAAGTATTGTCAGAATTACAATTAAATTTAATAAAATGTTAAGGAAAAAGGATTCATTATAATCCAAGTGTCCTAGAGGCACTATTATATTGTGTTGGAATGATTTTTTTTTATTTTAGTGCGCAATTTTGCTAGAATGCCACAGTCACCTGTAGGGTAGGATTTGAAAAATGTTAGAAGTATTTTCGTGTATCTCCCTTAAGCACCTGTTTCTGTGCTTAAATATTATCACATTAATTATGGTTTGTCCTTAACAAAGCCTCAATGAAGATGGAAATGCTATTTGGGAGAGAATTTCAGGCTAAGTCGGTTTATCATATTAGTCAGTCAGTTGTCCAGATCTCAGTAGTCATTAGATTGGATGCAGCTGAGAAAAACAAGTGAAGGCAAAGGTCCAGAGTATGCAGCTCTGGGGAAGCTGCTGTCAGGAAGCATTTTGGGCAGCAAGGATGTACCATAAAGGTACTGAGTATGGAAGCAGGATCCAAGTGTTGAGTGTCAAAAGATAATTGACACAAGAAGCTTTTAAACAGGCTATACCTGTGCTATTTTAAAGGTAATTTTTGCTGAGCAATTATCTGATGAGATTTTTATTTTCATATCTTAATTGTAAAGAGAAAATTGCTATCCTGAGGGAAATGTTCTATCAAGTTTATTTAGTTTCTTTACAGTTAATTACCTCACCAAAGTTATTGTATTTCCTTGGGTGTTTGTTTTTCAACTACTGCTTCTGTAAGAACAACTAAGATGGATCCAGTAAAAGCAAAGATGTTCAAAGGGCCCGGGGATATAGCTCAGCAGCACAGTGCCTGCCTGGCAAGCGCGAGTTCCTAAGTTCAGTTCCAGAAGAAGGTGAGGAGTGTGCATATGCTGACCACTGCTGCAGCTGTGAGTGCAGCCCCTTAGAAATGCTTATCTTCAGGGTAAGGGATTACAAGCACCCTCATTTCTCCAATAAGAAACTGAGACTCAGAGCTCCCATAATAATAACAAGGAAACAGAACCAACCCACCAAACAAAAAAACAGTGAAACACAACCTAACAATGATAAAATCCTGTTTCAAAAATTGCTTTAAAAGCTTGGGAATGTAGCTTAGTGATAGAGCGCTACTGTGTTCAATTCTCTACTACTGCAAAAACAAAACAGCAAAAAACGCAACTAAAAATGAATAAAGGAGTTGAGTAGATTTTTCTCCAAAGAAGGCATAAATGCTCAATGCTTATATGAAAAAATGCTTAACATTACTAATCACTAGGAAAATAAAAATCAAAATAACAATAAGAAACCTATTAAAATGGCTATTGTCAGAAATATGAAAGAAACTTTTGACAAGGATGCAGAAAATTGAAGTACTTTATTTTTGGTGGGGATGTAAGATGTTGGAGCTGTGAAAAATATTACTTAGTTCCCCAAAATATTTTTAAATATAAAACTACTGCACGATCAAACAATCTCAGTTCTGGGTATGTATCTCAAATAACTGCCATCAGAATCTCAAAGAGGAATCTGAACTCCTATATTAAGTACAGGGTTAATCACAATCCAGTCACTCAGCTATTGAAACAACTAGCTATCCATCTGCATATGTGCAAATAAAGAAAACGTAGCATATAGAAATGATACAATAGTCAATCTTTAAAGAGAAGGAAATCTTATAGAATATGACAATATAGACAAACCTGAAAGCACTATGCTAAATGAAATCAACCAATCAAAGACAAATACTGCATCATTCCATTTACAACTGGCGTCTAAAATAACCTAACTTGTAGAAACAAAAGTGTAGAATAATGGTTGCCAAGGGCTGGAGAGAGAAAACAGGAAGTTGATGTTCAATGGGTACAAAGTTGCAGTTAAGCAAACTAAGTTTCGTCGGTCTTCTGCGTAACAGTGTGCTTACAGTTAACAGTATGGTATTGTACACTCGAGAGCTCTTGGGCTGGAAGAAGGCAGAGCTCGTGTTATACATTCTTTTATGTATGGAAGCAGAATGCCGGAAGAACCAGACTCAGTCCCCGAGTTCTGCTGAGTATGTGGTCCCTACTCCCACAGGCAGGAAGCGCAGGCTGTCCACCCTGGAGGTCAGCACCTAACGGAGAGCTGCTGATACCTTGAGGGCAGGACGTCCACTTCCGCTCTCCTGCTCTAGCTCCTTTGCTCTGTCTCCAATTTTCCACTTGGCCCACAGAGTTCTTCTAGTCCATCATCTCCAAAAATTTCCATTTCTGGGTAGGTTTCACCTGATTTGCAAAGCCTAGGTGATTTGCCTAAACCCGAGTTACAAAGGAGATTACAAAAATTAGCGGAGACCACGCTCTGCTAAACCCATCAAAACCCAAGGTAATGGGAAGGGACCCCAGCAGCTTCGAGTTCAGAGACTAATTCTCCAGAGAAGTATCACGCACACCACGATATACAGCTAATAGATTTTAATCCAAACTTTAAATTTCGTTGTTGGGATAGATCCCAGAAATGAGCTGTAGTCACAGCTTTCCATCAGGATGTTTGTTTTCTTGGAAGATTCGGCTCTGACGGAGGAGCTGCAGTCATTCCTTCAGCTTTGGTCTGACTTCCGTGCCTGTTTAAATTTTCAGTGTCGTGGTTATTTTTCTGGGCCAAAATTCTTAACTTAGGTTTTTTTCTGTCCTTTTTGTTTTGTTTTGATGCGGAAGACACTTTGTTATAAGAAATATTTCCCCCAAATGCATCCTTAGGCCACTCTTAAAGGCTCAGAGCCGCAGACTCTTCTGCCTTCTGTCTGTGACTCACTCCGCGTCTCACGATGTGCGTCGTGGCCTTGGGCTGCAATTCATCTTGATAACATGACAGTGCAACCAAGACCTCTCTGAGGTGCAGGAAGAGGTGGAGGCAGCCTAGGATCTCTCTGAGTGCATAAACCACACAAATACGTAAATGATTAACATTACCAGGGCACACGCGAGGAAGAGGACGATTACTACGGAAATATGGAGGGGGAAAATCTTCACAAGAAACTAGATCAGGGGACACTTAGTCGTATGAAGGCTACCACTTGGAGATTAGAAAGGATTTGAACAAATAGAGTTAAGATGGGATGGGAATATTTGCAATGAAGGCAAATATAAGGAAAACAGATTTTGTTTGAGAAAGATTAACCTGATTTTCTAAGAGTATTGGACTATATAAAATAATAGCACACACACAAAAAGTAGCCTGAACTGGTCCACTGATGAAAAGCCCTCCTGAAACCATGGTAATCCCAAAAGAAAATGTGACCCTAACTGAATATTAAGCTGTCTATTTCTTCTCACACACAGCAAAGGGTCAAACCCTCTATCCCTCTATCGGCATTTACATCATCACCTTTTTTTCTGAAAGAAAGAAAGAAAGAAAGAAAGAAAGAAAGAAAGAAAGAAAGAAAGAAAGAAAGAAAGAAAGAAAGAGAAAGAAGGAAGGAAGGAAGGAAGGAAGGAAGGAAGAAAAAAGGAAAGAAAGGAAAGAAAGGAAGGAAGGATCGCATTCATTGTGGGGAGTTGGTACTTGCACATAACACGTCTGAACCCTTTTTAAAATCCCCTTCTCCTCCCTTCTACTTTCTCCCCACTCCCTCCATTAACTCTTAACACAAAACACACTGTTTATCTTAGTGTTAGGAATCAAATTCTCTCTAGACCACTTTCACATTCAGTGATTCAATGTGCTCCATATGTACCAGATATTAAAGAAGTTATTTTACTAAACTGAGATGCTGGTCTTTCTTTATGCTTTCCTTTAACATCTTTCTGAATATCTCAGTCTTACAGTGACAAAGACCTTGGAGATAATAAGGCAGACAGAACTGTTATGAAACAGAGGGAGGAAAAAAGCTTCAAGGATGTCTCCAGTCTTGTCTCAAATTCTTCCAGGACTCAGTGGTTAAGATAATGCCATCGTACCAGTTTCCAGTAAGGATGACAAACCATTCTAATTAAGCCATTTAAAACAACAATTTTATTCCAAACATATGTGCAACAAAATGTGTTCCTTAAATTATTTTTGCCTGGTTCTTTTGCACAAATTAGAATTTTCCTCATTTTTAGTGTGTTTTATAAAATGAAATTATTACAAACTATAATTTCTGACAAAATAATTTCCTTGCTTATTAAACTTTACATCAGTACTATTAAAAGGCATGATATTATTTGCAAAACGATACCAATTTAACTTATAGCTGGGCAGGGTGGCACATGTCTGTAATCCCATTACTCAGGGGCTCAGCAAGAGGGTTGCTTGATGCCAGCCTAGGCTACAAAGTGCGTTCGACACCAGCCTGAACTACAGGCTGTCTCAAAAAGGAAAAACAAACAAAAAAACACCTAATTTATAAACATTTTTTAAAAAGCATATTGTAAACACAAAGGTATAAAAGTTCAATTGTCTTAACAGTGCATATGTACTTTAGAAAATATTAGATTAATTTGAGTGTTTTGCCTTGAAAGGATTTAGTTTTTCCAGTGCTAGGCAGTTATCTACATGATTTTTTTAATGTCCCACATTCATTCTTGTCATTCCTGGTCATCTTCATCTACCATAAAGTTCTAAAATCTGATATTGGGGTCAAATACTCTGCAAAAAATAACTTTGCAATAACATAGAACAAAATTTAAAATATTTGAATTATAATTCATTAACTTATAGTAACACAAAACCAGAACTATAATTTCATCTGTATTTCACATTTTATTTTATCTGGAAATTCTTTCATACCAGACCATTACAAGATACCATCTCTTGCCTGAACTTCTAGCCTGATGAGTTGAATTATCTTCCTGGAAATTCTCATATGTTCCCTTCATTCTCCGTCCCACAAAGCAAGACTGTAGAATGAAGTTGAGTATTAACTTGGTCTGGCAGCATCATTATAGTGTAGGCCTTGTCCAGTTCTTTAGTCTCTACTCAAACCTTTCTAAAAATGACCGTCTGGTTGGGTTTTGTTTTTTAATTTTTGCAGTCTTCAAACATGCCATTTTTTCTAGAATACTTTCCTGCTCCTCTATTTCCTACTTACCAAAACTCCTTCACATTAAGAGCGAATCATACCACACTCATCTCCCTCTCTCTTGTTAGAGGCCCCAAAACAGCCATGTTCCTTCACTTCATGTTTGTTTTAGTGATTAGTAATCATTTGCATATGACAATTTTAATAAAACACATTTCCCCAAGTAAACTAAGCTGTTATAAGCTGTTATTAAAGAAGGTTTTTCATGATTTTTAGCACAATCTTTAGTTTCTAGCAGTATCTCTTTTTCACTCATTATTAGAATGGAGAAAAATGGCTAAAAAATTAGTGAACTAACACAGCAAAGTATAAAAAAGATTCTGTACCACGACCAGCTGGGACTTGATGCAGGAATACAAAGCAGTTTAATGTGTAACAATCAAACAATGTAATGCACTACATTGATCATGAAAGGAACCAAAAAGTCACCTCAAATGACTAAAAATTTTTTACAAAATTGAATACCTTTTCATAATAAAAGTTAAAAACACTGGGAACAGGGAGATCTTCCTCAGTCTGATGAAGCACATGAAAACAAAACCAACAGCCACATTCATGCTGAAAGGTTGAAAGCATTTTATTTAAAATAAGGAGCAACTCAAAAAATCCACTCTTGTACTTATATTGAAAATTGTACCAGTGGTCTAACCAAAGACAGCTAGGCAATAGAAAGAAACAAAGACACAGATTGGAAAAGAAATAAAATTAGTTCTATTCATACATGACAAAAAGTTGCATATAGAATTACTTTTAAATAATCTATAGAAAATTTTAGAAATAATAAAATGATTTCTATAGGACTACAAGATGAAAAGATCAGTGTATAAATATGAGTATTTCTATGTATCAAGAAATGTTCTCAAAATAAAATTAAGAAAATGTTTCCACAATAGCATCAAAAAGAGCAAGTCTTATTATTAAATTTGACAAAAGAAATACAGCACCCATACACTGAAAATTATAAAACACTGCTGCAAAAACTAATCAAAATCTAAATAAAGGGAAGCTTAACTTTAGTTGTCACACATGAGAATACTATGCTCTCATGGCTGAGAAAGTGATGTTATGAAGATGAAAATATTTCCAATATTCATCTCAAGATTCAATACCACCCCCATGAAAATGTCAAGATGTTTTGGCTTTATTTTTTAGTAACTGACAATCTGGTTAGAGAACTTACATAAAAATGTGAGAGATCCAGAAGAGTTAAAACAGGTTTTAAGAAAAGAACATTCAAAGACATATTTCTCTGTCAAAATTTACTACAAAGCTATAATAATCAAGAGAGTATGATGGATCAATGGAACAGCTATAATAATCAAGAGATTATGATGGATCAATGGAACAGAAAGAACTAAGAGTCCAGAAGTAAACACCAACGGTTACGGGTAATTCACTTCCAACAAGGATGCTGACAAAACTAAATGGGAAAAGAATACTCTTTCCAAGAAATATTCCTGAGTAAACTCAATATTTATATGCAAAAGGATAAACTTGAATCCCTACCTCAAACTACACCTAAAAATTAACTCAGATTGATTTATAGTCTTAAATGTAAAAATTTAAAACTACTAACCATGGTTTAGGCAATGGTGTCTCTTATAAAACACCAAAAATATAAGCAAGAGACACGGTGAGAGTGTGTGAGAGAGAGGAATGTAATGAACATTAAGAGGTATTTTGGGGGGCTGGGGATATCGCTCAGTGGCACAGTGCCAGCTTGGCAAACACAAGGTTTCTTTCTGGTACCCTCTCCTGCCAAAAAAAAAAAAAGGAAATACTTTTGATTCTTGGAAATGATACCACCAAGAGAGTGAAACGATGATCTACAGAGTGGGAGATAATATCTACAATCATATATCCATTTATCATTTTTCCAAATGATAAAGACTTGTATTGAGAAGGTACAAAGAACTCCTACAGTTCAATAATAAAAATACAAATAACAGAATCAAAACTGATAAAAACAATTGAATAAGCATTTCCCAAAGATGTGCAAAAAATCTTACAACTCAATAATGAAAAACACAAGTATCAGAATTAAAACTGAATAAACAATTTAATGGACATTTTCTGAAGATGTACAAATGGTTGATCAGCATATGAAAAGAGGCTTAACATAAGTAAATCATCAGTAAAATGAAATTCCAAACCATAATGAGGTAGCACTTTACTTCCACAATCATGGATTTAATAAATAAGACAGATGGTGAGCGGTGGCGTGAGTGAGCAGTGGGCGTGCCAGGAAGAGAACAAGTCAATGTCTCCCAGGATCAGCCATGTTGGAACCTGGGGTGCTGAATAAGAAAGCAACAAGTCCTCGCACCTGGTAAGCGGTGGCATGAGCGAGCAGTGGGAGTGCCAGGAAGACAAGAAGTCAGTGTCTCCCGTGAGCCTAAAGGCACTCAGACTGAGAATCTCACGTCCCGTCCCGTCCCCCCTAAGCCCCTCCCCCGCTTCAGCAACCGGATGGTGTCGAGGACAACCAGAGCTGATAGCAACTGAGGCACATAAAGCAACTAAATGCTCGTATTGTTGGGCTGCTGATGCTGACCTGGGGCCAGAGGTCTGAGCATCTCTAGGGAGGATGACCGTGTGCAATATAGCAAATATGGGGGATTTCCTTCTATCTTCTTGAAGGCAAATATTGTTTCTCTGTTTTGCTTTGTTCTGATTAATTGTTTTGCTCTATCAATATTCCATTTTGATAGGTTTTATCAGGTTCTGTTTTTGGTTTGATTTGCTATACCTGACTGAATGGACAACTACTGTGAACATAATGAGATACACTAGGGAACCTATTACTGTTATCCCGGTATCCTGCTGTGAAGTTCTGACCAATTTCACTGCATTGTTTTGGTTGGCTTTGTTCTGTTTTGTTTTGTTGTATTTTACTACCTTCAAAAATAAATAAATAAGACAGTTAATAAAGTGTTGGCAAGAATTTGGAAAAATTAGAATCTTCATACATAGCTGGTAGTCATATAAAATGGTACAGTCCCTTTGGAATATAATCAGCAATTCCTCAACAATTTGAATATGGAGAAATCATATACTCAACAATTCTACTCAAAGGAGTAAGTGGAAAACATATGCCCATACAAAAACTTCTATATGAATATTCATAGCAACCTTATTCCAAATGGGAGAAAGTGAAAACAGAACATATCAACAGAACAGGTAACTAGTATGTAGCATAACCAAGAAATGGAATATTATTTGCCAATCAAAAGGAGATACTGATATCGTACACAAGGGGATGATTCTTGAAAACATTATGCAAGTGATGGATGGAGATCATTGACAAATGCCATGCACAATAATGAGATCTGTATGAACTGCACAGAATTAAAAGTCTGCAGAGAGAAATTAGGTTAGAGGTTAGTCAGGCTGCAGATACTAGGAAAAGCAATGGATATGGAGTTACTTTTAGAGGAGATGCAAAATATTCTGATTTTTTTTTTTTTTTTTTTGGTACCAGGGCACAAACTCTCAATCTCATGCTCTGGTCCAAAATGTTCTGAATTTAACTGATATTGATGCACATCCCTGTGATTATACCAAAAATTATTGAATTATATATTTTATATTTAATATATATATTTTGTATTATGTATTATATATTTTAAGTGGTTGAATTGCCTAGTACATAAATTATATCTCAATAAAGATCTTCAAAAAGAGTGAATAAATGAACAAATTCGTTCTAAAATATTAAAGAGATAAATATTAAAGAGATTTTAAAATATACATGCTAAGTACACTGCAGTTTTCTGTATGTACCATGAATGTGGTGTTTTCTAGAAGGACTCATAAACAGTAGTTTGAATATGTAAACTGCCTGCATTACTCTGTAAGAAGCCTCTATTTTTCTTAGCCCCAAATCAGTACTGAGCTTTTAAACATAACTTTCAAATTGAAGTCTATTAAGCAATCATTAGAGAGCTATATAGACTTCACTAAAAAACTGGATTAGTCAAGGAGAAAAAGAAAAAAAAAATGTTTGTAACAAATTCCATGTGGAAAATATCTTAATGACTATGCCACTTGACAGTCCAGTCATCGCAGATATTCCTTTTCACCTGTTACATATTTTGAGACTGTATTTCTACTCTCCCACCACCACTCTAAACTGACTTCTCCTGCCCCCTCATTTATACAGAATTTCTCCGTGTCACAGCTTTGCTCATGTTAAGTTGCAGACTGGCCTGCAGCCCTAGACATGTAGCTTCCAAGTAAATTTATTGTAGCTCTGCCTCTGGAAAACTTGGTTGCCCATGAAAAACATTTGTCTATATCTAGAGCCTTATGAACAGACAAATTAACATTATTAAGATATTTTGAAATATAAACTTTATTAGTATAATAACTAACATGGACATAGTACATAAACTTCACAATTAATTTGTCAAATATTTATTGACAAGAGTGTCAGCTATCATGGTCTATAGATGCTAGGTGAATCCAAATATGAAACCATTGTCCTTGTATATAAGAAGTTCACAATCCAGCTTTTTCACAAGCACAATCTATATGGATATTTTCCTAACTGTAGGGAAACAAAGGCAAAATGGGGGAAATTAATGCTGAAGATCACAATGAGTCACAAAGTTAGTAACCATGTTTTCACTTAAAATTTCCACTAATACATATTTCTTTTTTATTTGACAGGTAAATAAAAACTTTAAAACTCTGTATATCTTATTTAGTTTTCATAAAATCCCATTTATAGGTTTAAAAACATTTAATCAGCATGCCTTAGATAGGTATCATTAACTCCTCTGTCTTTTGGGATTCTTAGTTATATAAAAAAAAACACTGTAGCTAATTTGAGGAGAAAGAAATTTATTGCAAGGAAATCAACCTTGAGAGTGGGGTTCTAGGTTTCTTAGTATGAGGGAACCCACTTGGTTTAATACTTTATGTAGTTTTTGAGTACACTTACTTTGGTTTGAGGAAAGAAGAAAACCATGTATTAATTGTTGATGTAGAATATAGACTCCTGTACTTGCTACAGTGGTTTCAGAATACCCTGAGGTTAATATCCAAGACGAGCTCCAGATGTCTTCAATATTTATCTCTACTGGTTTGGGTACTTTCTAAGTGATGAAGTGGTTGATAAAGTCAGTGAATCTTGAGATTGTAAACTCAATTGTCTTAGTATTTTTGCAAGAATAGGAATTTCTTGATCAAAAGAAATATTAGGTGCACTGTCATAGTGTTAACGTATTTCACAGGATATGAATACAGTTATTACTACCCTTTGAAGTGTGATGGGAAAGAAAATCAAAACTATATACAGAATATGTGTTTATTTCAGTAAGAACAAATTTCCCTCTTTTAGGAAGTGCTCTAGCTGTCATGAGAAGATTTGTGACTCAATTACATAGCCATACAGAGGGCTTGGGGCTAGATATTGCGGCACATAAATCAGGCAAAAATTGGTGGAGAAAAGTCAGCTTCAGTGATAGCCAGCTTGTCTTTACGGCTATGCATCCTCTCTACTCCTTCTGCCAGAGCTATCTTGTTAATGACCTCATTAAGAGAACTCTCGGGTGGCTGAGAGGAAAAGGCTGATTGATGTCCTTACATTATTTTATTTTGTCCACTTATTTATTGAGTGCATGCTCAGCAGTTGGACGAACACTCACACTGGACAAAATTACTTCTGGACGCTAGTGTGTTGCCTGAAGAAAGCTGCAAATTTCTTACACTTGTCATTCTCATAACTTCTAAAGTCACTGATCGTCTTGACAAGCAATTCCTTGGTTAATTCTCTTACATTTACATAGGAATTTTACTGCAGAATATAGTTGTTACCAAGAAAAAATAGTCTGCTTTAAGGAAATTTTATCTACTTCTTTGGGGCCAAGTCAAGGTGGGTTACAAACCCCAATAATCCACTCCCAGCAAGTGGAGCTGTACAGTAGAAAGCCACTGGCCACGAAGCTGGTGAAACCTGTCTGCTGCCCTTACCATATACAAAAGCTGCCTGCACCATCCAGTGCGCCCACCCCGACGGCCAAGTGACAGGGAAGAAGTAAAGGCCCCTTGGCCTCTGCAGAGAGATGTGGCACATGAGACCCTCCTGACAAGGGAACCTGGGTTAATGTACCAGCATCTTTTTACAGGAGCAACAAAGAATGTACTGCACAAACAAGAAAGATAGTCAGAAGTATCCACGCAGGAAGCAAGGATGAAGAAAAAATTAGTAAACCTCCGGGAAAATATAAAAAGAGCAACATTATTATCTAATTTGTGAAGTTGACAATAATAATGATCACATACTGGAAAATACATAAGCCAAAGAGAAGGCTTATTAGAGTAGAAATGCTCTAATTCTAATTTTGCAGGCTACAAGACTTATAATAACTTTTGAAGTTTCATGAGTGTGTAAAACAACTAGAATGGCAATGACTGAAATATTAGAAATAGAATAACAAAAATACATTCTGACAAATAAGCAGAAATACGCAATACAGAAAAAACTGGAATAAAAATGAGAATCAAGATTTATTTCATATATATTCACCTAGTTCCAGTTAAATTAATCAAAGTACAAGACCCAAGATTTTCAGACTGGGTAAAATTCAGCTATATGACATATGCAGAAAACTTAAAATAAAAATCCCATGAAAATGAAGAGAAAATAATATACCAGGAAAATATTGATCAAATTAATGAAGTAATAATGGTATAAGAAACAGACCAAAAACTTCTAGCATAAAAATTTGTAGAAAAATTGTTCAAAAGATTAAAATATTAGGATAAAAAATTTTTTAGTTTATAATTAGATAACTAATTCTAGTTTTGATTTACCTAACATACACACACAGACACACACATACTGACATAAAGGAGTATAAAGAAAAAACTGATAAATCTGATGTCAAAGATCTATCAAGCAAATACACAAATATATTTGTTACTACAGAAGTAACAAATATAAATAGTGGCAAACTTGCACTGTTTCTTTGTGTTACAGTACATATATATCTATAGCTTCACATAATAGCTTAGTTATCACATATTCTTCTCAAATCTACACAGAACATTCTGCCAATTGATCACACACTAACCTTAAAACTAAAGCAGGGCTGGGGATTTAGCTCAGTGGCACAAGCACTTGCCTGGCAAGTGTCAGGTGATGAGTTTGATCCCCAGTACAAAAAAAAAAACCTAAAGCAAATTTTTATAATTCTATATTATAGCCATATTTGATCACATAATAATTTTGTTTGAACTCAGTAACCCGCCATTTATTGACATATCAGATATCTGTGCTTTTTAAAGCACATATTAAATAGCTAATAATTCAAAGAATAAAATTTAAAATAAGAAACTACTTTTAACTGAATGACAAGTGAATTTTATCACTTTGAATGCTTGCACTGAAAATAAATGAAAGCTTTACATTAACGTTCTAAACATCCTGTTTAAGAATTAAAAATAAAAATAAAAATCTAACAACTAATTTAGGCAAGTTTGGCAATCAATGCGTAACAAATATACAATCTCAGAATCTGTTTCTTTGTAAAGACTGATAGAGAAGTTTTTCACAAGTTTAATCAGGGCTCACTATTGTAAAAAGAAGAACATTAAAAAAACATTCATCTTAGAAGGTATTAGAAGGTCACTTAGAAGCCAGGTGTGGTGGCACAGGGCTGTCATCCCAGCACTTGGGAGGCTGAGGCAGGAGAATTGCCATGAGTTCAAGGCCAACCTTGGCTAGCTAAGTGAGTTTAAGGCCACTACATATGGAGATTCTATTTCAAAAAAGAGAAGAAGGAGGAGGATAAGGAGGAGGAGGAAGGCGACTTAAAAAACTATGTTCATAAAATAATATGTAAGCTAATTTCCTACATCAGAGAATTCACCAAAATTAAAAAGAACTGAAGGTTGGGGAGGACAATGGGAAAAAATTATTAAAATATGTTATGTACAGGTACAAATTTCCTATGATGAATGTGATCAGTAAGTACAACAAATATGTACTAATAAAAGTAAAATCAAAAGAAGAAATAGGATAGTTCCTACTGTATTTAAGCTATTTGTATAATATTTTTATATGAAATAAAGGATTCAGTTGATGTTACAAATAAATTTTACAAAACACATGAGGAATTATAATTTCAATTATTTGCAGAACTTGCCTCAAAGTCACGCATGTGACCATCCCAGCACCTCTGAATACATCCCGCTACACAGCAAAGAAGACCTAGCAGATGCATTAAATCAAGGACACCGCATTCTCTGGTGACATTGAATCTAATCTTGGGTCCTCAGGAACTGGACAGAGAAAAGAGGAATGTCAGCGCAGAGGGCACAGCAGCAAGTCCAAAGCCACCAAGTGTGGTGGTTTGTAACAGCAGTAGCAGGGAGCTAATGGGTTTCTCGAGTAAGTTTATAATGCTAATGTGATATATCCTTGATACCAATTCTGTACCAAACCAAAAGACAGCAAGAAACCATATGTCAGTCTTATTTATGAAACAAAATACAGGGTGTTCGAAGGAAAATCTGAGCTAATTGAATTACCAGCAATAATAAATACATTATAAACTAGTTTCCTTTACAGGGGTACAAGGATATTTTAATGTGGAGAAGTAAAAGAAGAAAATCCATATGATCACTTTAATAGATAAAAATATATCCAACAAAAATTCATCACTTTTTCATAATAAAAAGGCAAATCAGAAAAGAACTAATTAGATGCTGAAATCAGGAGATCATCAAAAGTAATTTTACTTATAAAACATTAAATTCTCTTTGAAAATTGACATAAAACAAGGATACTCACCTTCACATCTTCAATATTAATCGATAGCTTATAACTTATTCAAAATGATATAAGGAAGAAACACAAGGAATCAGAAGAGAGTAAAAGGTTGGATGTGGTGCACACCTGTAATCTGGCACTCAGGGTGCTAAGATAGGAAGACTGCTGTGAGTTTAAGGCCAGCCCGGGCTACAAAGTGAGTTCTAGGCCAGCCTGAACTGCATAGTGAAACTACCGCAAGACAAAAAAAAAAGTACAAATAAACCTGTCATTTTACAGATAGCATGATATTGTTATGTTTCTAGAAAAGGGTTTATCAGAGACTTTATAAGTAATGCTAATATACTATTTCTCAAATTAAGTGGAATCTTACCATGTTGCTAATTGGTATTATATTTTCACCCAACTAAAATATACATCTCTGACTCATAGGATACTCCAAACATATCTATGCTTTGTTCATCCCTTATCTATTCAAGGTTTTTTTCAAATATGACTTAAATGATGTGTGCTAAGAATTCTGTATGACACTTGGATTTATGCAGCTCACAAATAGGAAAGATTAAGAATGAATCAATTAAAATGTTGCAGAAAAACCAATTCAAACTAAATGGAAGACTCTTTGCACTGAAGAATCTAGAAGGCAACTTCACTGATTTTACACCGGTGGCCTGGGGCACAAGAACAGAGTGCAAATCGCCAGCAAGGAGCCAGATTTATTTTATTTTATTTTATTTTATTTTATTTTATTTTATTTTATTTTATTTTATTTTATTTTATTTTAATTTGATACTGGGGTTTGAACTAACAACCTCGAGCTTGCCAGGCCGGCCCTTAAGCCACTGAGCTAAATCCCTAACCCAAGGAGCCAGATTTGAGTACAGCTTAAATACAGTTTGCAAATAGTAAGTACAAGGCAGATGGGAGGTTATTACATGATTGGTTACATGAATTAAGTCACATATATCAGGTAAGTTAACTCTAAATAGATTTACTTTAAAGGAATTGTTTACCATAATATCCTTGGGACAGACGAGGGGAGGGGGGTTAAATGGAGAAGCAAAGTTCGAAGGGTTCTTGACTGGGTCGCTTTGTCTCACCCAAAGTCCTTCAGACAAGTAGGAGTAGTCAAACTGCCCAGCACGTTGTCAGAAGCAAAGCCACTGGACTGAGTCAGTCGAAGCTGACTGGATTCAGCAGGGTGTTGATGTGACAGCCAGCAGGAGCATAGGCAGAGGCTGCTATTTGATTTTAACTTGTTATAACTTGTCTGTAAGTTTGCTATTCTATAACTGTGCCTTCACTATTTATATAATTGTGTCCCTGAATATATATATATCATGGTGACCTTACAAAAACATACTATAATAAAATTTATGTTGCATTGGGATAGGAAAAAGCCTAACAAAAGGAAATACTTCCCTGCGGGGCCATAGCACTGGCTGTTATGTTATGACGTATTCAGCCTTAAACTCCATACAATGAAAAAAGAATTAGAATGAAAAGGAAAGAGAAAGAAAGGAAAGGGAAGGGAAAAGAAGAAACAGAAGTTTTGTGCTTTTTTTATTACCACATCAGGAATTTAAATACTGTATCAAGGATTGTATGCAAGAAAAGGAGAATATATATCTTAAAATTTAATATATTTCTCCTATAATTGTGTAGCATAAATTAGAAGAATAAAGAAGATAAATAAATTCTTACAAATTATAGGTGAAATTTCAAGTGGGATAACTCAAAGTTAAATGAACAGGCTTTTGAATCAAGACGCCCATTTTGTGTGTGTGTGTGTGTGTGTGTGTGTGTATGTGTATTAGCCTTTTAAGGCTTTTAATGTCTTCTCCAGGTGTAAGATTGTGTCCTATAATGTAATTTGTGGCATAAGTGGGAATAGAGGTTTTAGAAAAACTGTGCAATAAAGGTATTGTCATGTGCTATGATATTGAAGAATGAAAACAGCAAACAGCACATACCTTTCTTTCCCCAGTGTTTATAAAAACTTATATCCCTTGAAAATTTATTTCTGCAGCTAAGTTGTTAGCTTTGAAAACATTGCAAGTTTTAGCAAGTCTTCAGAGTCTGCATGCTGAAATATCTGTAACTCTGATGTTTGAGAATAGTAATGGGGTAGGTTAAATTTCAACATTAATAGGTGTTAATAGGCTTCTTTTAGAGCTCATCTTCTAATTACCTTCAGAAATAGCAACTAGGTATCAACTCTGTAAGTACTAAAATTACTACCTTGAGTGACAAGCTCCCAGACAGAAGTAATGCCACAGAGCAGAAAGCTCTTCCTGAGTTAGCCAGTGACTGACTCAACAAACTAGCCAACTCTATAGAGACAGGGAGATAAGAGAGGAGAG